>LUCH01004216.1:22296-51164 GCA_013368495.1 Paragonimus heterotremus | reverse complement strand
TGCGTTTGATTTGGTGGACCGACCTACACTTTTAAAGTCGCTTAAACGCACAGATATACCGACCAACTATATGAACATGCTGTCGGCGTTTTATTCCCACGCTTCAACACATATAAGGGTTTACGGTGAACAGCCTGACAGTTTCAGAACCGTGAGCAGTGCACACCAAAGCTATCCCATTTCACTATTTTTGTTTGATATCGTGACGGACGATATGATGGAGGGTTGTCTCTGGCAGTCACAAGAGGCCGCCGCGAACCTCCTACCTGGTGGAAGGCTGACTGTTCTTGATTATGCTGGCGACAAGGTGTTGCTGTTTGACACTTTCCAAGCAGCATAAAAAACGCAAGATGCTGTTTCGCGTTCCGCTAAGTACTTCGGAATGCGCTTCGCGGCCTGAAAATGCAGTGTTTCTGCAAGATTGTTGTGATCACGTAAATTTATTGATAGATAATGAATTCATCTGGGTTGTTGACCGGTTTGTATTTCTGGGAAGCTGCATTAGCGGCAGTGGCGGTACAGGGAATGAAACAGAAGCGCACATCTCTAAGGCTAGGGCGGTGTTCGCTCATTTGGGACGTCTCTGACGGTAGAGAGTTATCTCTCTGATGCTTAAAGGTCTCGTACATAAGGCGACAGCGAGAATTGGCTGCTCAAGGTAGATGACATGAACTGTCGTAAGGTATTTGCCCACCGACGTTTGCGTTCGATCGTTCTTTTCGGATGAGACCATGTAGTAACCAACGAAGCGGTTAGGAAGTGGGTTTTGGCAGTGGTCATCAAACGAGTTTTTTCATTTACTCCTCACATTTGCACAGACTTAAGTGGTTAGATTATGTACTAAGGACGTGGCTATTTTTTGGTAGTCGTCTCTTCCCGTTTCCTCCTTTCTTCTCTCTTCCTATACAGGGTTTGCTTTTTCTTTGTGGTTGTGTAGCAGTTAAGCATAAGTGTAAACCACGGATTTATTGCTGTCTATCATGATGATGGTGATGAGGAGCTGTGAAAGTCATATGTAAGCTGTCCAGCTGATGACATTGTATTCTTTCGTTTAACGAGAGTGTTTGTCTGCAATATGTAGACACATCAGTGGTGATTGCTTTGAGTGTGAACGTAGTTGTGTGCAAAAGTTTGGTTTCCTCCCTCCTATTTTCTATCTGAGGTATGCTTGTTTTTCGTTGTTGTATAGTAGCGTAGCATCAGCGCGAACCACTGATTATTTGCTGTATTTGATGCTGATGTGCAGTATGATGAAGTTATAGGTCCTAAAGCGGAAAATAAGCTCCAGTTACAATACTTTTAAAAACATGCTCAGGTAACTTTTCTCTCTCTGTATTCAGCTATGTACGTTTGATGTTTTTGAAAAGCATAAGTTGCATCATTATATATTTGAAGGTATCGGATTTTAATGGTTCCGTCTTTTTGTTCTGTCGAACAATATTTTCAGCTACCTTTTAGATCTTACTATATCGCTATTGATATATTAACATTTGAATTCTGTTCTAAATATTTGCAAAGGCATGGAACTCGTTAATTCTTTCTCGTAAACTAAATGAGTCTGAATTATTCAGTTGTTAAAAGCATTAAACCTGTTGCGTATTTAATTTGTTGTTATTGAAAAAATAAACTTACCTATGTCAAATTTTAATGGAATGGAGATATCGTACAACTTGCAGCCTCGTTTGAGAGTAGTATGGCACGACTGATGAGCGGAAACCAAAAGGCATGTCCCAAGGCCAGGAAGACCGGGGTGGAGGGGGGGATAAAAGCTGCTGTTGGAAACAAGAATTTGCACTGTGTGTGGCGTATCACTGAATAGTGTTGCTGCACTACCGCAAAGGATGTGAATACGCGGAATCCGTGCAAAATGGTGTTTGCGCTTACTGTTGTATATTTTCACATACCTTGTAGGGGATTTCTTGCAATTGTCAGCTTACAACACCAAGTGTCTTTTGAAGTCACAAGAAGGGTACATAACTCACTTAAATACATTGTGAGATTTTTGAAGATCACGGCTTGTGAGCTGTCATTAGAAATAAAAGGAATAGCTCATTTTTGCGACCTTCCGTCTAATTTTATATAAAAACAGTTTGCAATGTATCTCCAATATATTGCAACAAAACACTGTCAAGTTTCGCATTGTACCCAATCACTCTGTTTGCATTCGCTACGGGCATAGGTCGTTTCATTTTCATTCTGAAACAATCAAAAGTAAGTTAATGTTAGGTAGATTAACTGAGCGAACCAGAGCCCGCTTTCGAACAGAAGTATAGAACAGTTGATTGCAGCGTTTGTAGGTCATGAGAACTGCTGTCGTTGTTTGCTGTGACCTATAGGTTTTTATTTACATCAGGACTAAAAGGACAACGCATTCGTAATTCTGATACCTCTGGACACATTCATTTTTGATTCTACTGTCAGTTTGTTTCGTTCTAATTCGGGTGCTATACGTAGGCACTTCGAAGGATTGTATGTCGTTTAGCTCATTTTGGTATCCAGTATTTCAATTAACGCTGTTTACTCTTTTTCACTTTGTTTGTTTAAAATGGTCAGATATGCTGAAGAGCCTATCACTTTCACACTTGCACTGTATTCTACTTCTGTGTTTACTTTATCTTTTAATCTATTTGTTGTATAGTTTTGCCGGTAACATTTTTACGCAGTATACGTCTGATGTTTGCTCTCCTAAGTATTTTTGTGCAACTCTGCACTATATCAATAATTGTCCACAACTTCATTATAAAATTACACATAGATATCTTATTGGCAAGTTGCCTGATTTCAAACATCTTGGTAGTATTCAAGCTGCATGTGGTCCAAAAATTCCCTATCGTTTGATCACTGGAAGCCTGATTTAAATTATATAGCATCACCTTTCTGTGAATTTTTGTGTCCGTGGCAATTGCCTGTGGGATTTTATACAAAGGGGATCAGGTATTCATTAAAAAAGTACTTGTGACTCACCCTTATATCTAAGTACTGCTATCCTAGCGATTTGATCAATATATTGGACATTGTTCTGTCCATTATGCCTAAAAATCCTCTTTGTAAATAGTGGAACAACTCTATGTATAGAAAATACGCTTCTTAAGTGTGCTTGCCAAGTTGGTGATTATTTGATGTTATTGCATGATTGTTTTCGTTGTTGGGTTGAGTTTATTATTAAATGAAGTGCAGAAGTGTAAACCGCACAAACCGATCATAAAGTTGTCGCATTACTCCACTTCTGATTGGGTTACTTGTTTGCAAGATGTTGGCACACTGATGTTTGATGGTTAAGTTTAACCATAGAGTATTGACTAATCCCTACTGCTTGTATGTATCATTTTTAAACTAAAGTATATTTTTCCTAGTCTGTATGTTAGCCACTGGTGTACTACCGTTGGAAATGATGGTACGGCTACCGGCTGAAGCAGCAGTGCACTGGACCCACTCTGTCACGTTCATTCCCCTTGAAAGTTAATGATGGTTGTTGTTCGCGGTGACTGTCACACTTCTTATCATTCCATTATGATTGGCTTTTTTTAAAAAACGCACTTCTGACCCTTTGAACACGATTATTCCTATTGGTCGTTAAAAATCCCGGCTCTTCATGTTACTGAAGTCATGGCGGGTGGACACGAAATCATCTGATCGGACAGATTGGTCACAATTCAGTGTAAATCATTACAACATTCCTACGTTAAAGGTTTAACGTGTCTGACACATCTATACAACTGAAATGTCATGCTGTGTTAGATTAACAATCCACATCCCAGGTATTTCTGGATATTCAAGCACGGTTAGCACATAGTTGTTTGTGTTTTAAGTTTGCGTTGATTTGATCAGACAAAACATGAAGTTACCCTGTGCAACCCTTATGCTCATATCAAAGGCACTGGAGATATTGCTTTATTTAAGCTCTGAGGGAAGATACATGCCCTTGCTAGATTGTAGTTTGTGTGGAATCCAAAGTAATCAGCCAACAATTGCAGTTAAACACTTGGGTTAAAAATTAAAGATCTACTTAGATGAAATATTATGACACACGACCTCGGTCTACGACTGATCTTGCAAACACTCTTAGAGGGTATGTTTGGTCCACTGTTCTGCTCACCTATATTAAAGACGCAAATGTTTCTACTCGTTATTGAGAGGGATACTTTTCAGAGCGTTACGTAAGTGAAGTACTCCCTCTCAAAAGGAACACCTATAGGGAATATCAAAATCAATCAGAGGATACCCGTACCAATTGAGTGAACGACCACCAACAAGCTGGGAGAAAGTTGTTTTGATCTTGTTGGGTTTTATTCGAGGCAGATGCAAAAGAAACTTGAATCCACTATCCGCGAAAGAATATCAGAATATCAGAAAATGAAAGCTAAAACATTTATTTACTAGATCAGAGAATCACGGTCACTGAGATTGCCAGAAGGTGTTTGGATTACATTTATCATGTACGGGACTACTTTTCCTTCATGCGAGGCACCTGTCCATTCAATAAGTACACCTCAGTTGAGCACATAGTTTTGTAAACATTTTCAAAACAAGATTGATTATCTACAACCATAACTCTCAGTTTTAGAATAGCAATAAATGTTTGAAACAAACATATACGAAGCTTCAGGTGGTAGTCTTGAGTTTCATCAACGTGTTTTTGTTAATGCTTCTAATTATTAAAGAAAAACCTGTCTGATATCATTTGCATCAGTTGTTGCTTTCTGGCAAAATCTGTTTGCGTAGAACGAACCATTACGTCTTTTCCGCTATCTTCAGCTTCAGCAGAACTTATCCTAGTTTTCGTTGGTGATTCCCACGTTTGTTTCACCGACAGTCCCAGCTTGGTGTTGACGTATGTAAATCACATCAGTATTTGAAGGAAAAATTTTCTGGAGTCCCGTCGTTTGGTTAGTTTGCGAGATTTATAATTGATTCTATACGATGGCATAAAGATCCTTAAAGCGGAAGTTTTGACCTAGAGGTTTTGACAACCTGTTGTCACTAAAATTTATGGATTATGCAGATGGCACGTGGATGGCACGCGCTCAGTCACGGAATGGGGTAATAAATAACAGGGTGTTCAATCAGCGTAAATCGTAGGTTGACGTGACGTACTTCTGTGAGTTGGAATTGGACTTACTGGACTGAACTATATATTTCTAACTGGGGTTAAGAGGGTGATCTCTCGTTTTTTAAGGTTGGGACGAAGAATGTACCGTTTATATGTCGGACGCCCTTTGCTTGTAAGTATTTCCTGTTAGCAGTTACCTTTAGAAAATAATTGTATGTACAAAATTAATTGATACTTCAACTCTTGATATCTCATGAGACAAATCCCACGAAATATTTGACATTCAGGCGTATGGATTCAGGTCTCTGCTGATCCTTGGAATAATGAGTTTTTACTAGAGTTTTTATATGAATGTAATGTAATGTAATGTAATGCCTAAACATATTTCATGCTTCACCCGTACATATCTTCATCTGTAATAACTGCGTACCGGCATTCGTAGTATTTTGAGTGTGTAGCGTTCATTCTTTTTCAGTTAAATGTATATAAATTTATCGGCCGTTCTCGTATGTCATTCTGTATGTCATTCCTGTTTCATTTCAACTTGCTCAACTGGATATCACACACGTGATAGCCAGGTAAGGTTTTCGATTTTTGTTGTTGTTGTAAACCCTCCCAAACGATATCTTGGTTCGTCCCTGCTATCGTAGTGCGCTTGACAGAAATCGAATTTTACTCCTCGGTAATAATTATTACGAAAATGTCGGTCCCGAAAGTACCACGACTGTCCCCGTATTCGCTCCCAAGACAAGCTAAAAGATGCGTACAAAAAAGACAGCTTTGTTCCGCCCCAAAACGTGTGCGACAAAGGCGATAAGGACAAAATATTTACAGGGTGCGCGGTGGCCATAAGCACATTCCCGAATCATAAGATGAGAAGGACATTTACCGGAAAAATAGTTAGGGTCACTAATGGACACAGCGGAATGAAAAGTCAGACAGGTAAAAACTAGTGAAGGTAACCTCTCGGTCGCTCTGAGCAAGTCCGCTAACTAGGACAGTCAGTCGTCTTTTTTCTCACGGACGGAGGCGGTTTTTGGACGTTAAGAAATGAACGTCCTAACAGCTTTTTTGTACCTTTCCATGTCTTCTGATCACAAACAAACTTACAATATCGTGAATTTGTCTGTACATTCTCACTGCAATTTAGATCGAGTGTTACGTTATCTCACTTTGAGAATGACTATTTTTCCTCAAACATTGTCATAGTTATTACTGTCGTTGTATGAGGATCTGTGGGAAACGTAAATTATCTCCTCACACCTCTCAGATACTTTTACGGATATTTATCTGAATAAATCTAAAGATGAGCATCTTTCACAGTCTATCGCACATTTTACAGACAAACTAATTCTTGGACTACTGATGAGTATTCGGGGATTTGGTTAATTTAAAGTTGAACATCATTCACAGTTGATCGCAGCTGTCGCATCCCCATAGACTTTCCAGTCGGCCCCTTGCGAAAAGAAGCACTAGACTCGAGTTTCGCTCTCATTAGAGCTCGTCAGTAGTGCATATCATCGCCACTGCCGGGACTTGAACCACGGACACGCTGTTCATGAAGCAACCGTGTTAACCACTGCGCCATTGACCTCACGTTAGGCACGACCGAATTATCATATGTGAACGCTCAACCACTTTCGCTTGTGAGTAATGATCAGGTTGCCCGATCGTCTCGAAATGGAGACACAGTTACTGTCTGTTAACTCCAATCGATAACCCCGCGATTAGGACTTCCTAGACAGGTAGAAATCTCCGATCTCATTAAACCTGCTAGGCGATATATTTTAGATTACTGATGAGTAACCGGGGAGCTCTAATGAGAGCGAAACTCGAGTCTAGTGCTTCTTTTCGCAAGGGGCCGACTGGAAAGTCTATGAGGATGCGACAGTTGCGATCAATTGTGAGTGATGTTCAACTTGAAATTAACCAAATCCCCGACTACTCCTCAGTAATCTAAAATATATCGCCTAGCAGGTTTAATGAGGTCGGAGATTTCTACCTGTCTAGGAAGTCCTAATCGCGGGGTTATCGATTGGAGTTAACAGACAGTAACTGTGTCTCCATTTCGAGACGATCGGGCAACCTGATCATTACTCACCAGCGAAAGTGGTTGAGCGTTCACATATGATAATTCGGTCGTGCCTAACGTGAGGTCAATGGCGCAGTGGTAAACACGGTTGCCTGCTCATGAGCAGCATGTCCGTGGTTCAAGTCCCGGCAGTGGCGATGATATGCACTACTGACGAGCTCTAATAAGAGCGAAACTCGAGTCTAGTGCTTCTGCTTTTCGCAAGGGGCCGACTGGAAAGTCTATGGGGATGCGACAGCTGCGATCAATTGTGAGTGATGTTCATTTTTAAATAAACTAATTCTTCTTTGAAACCAAGCATCAGTGCAAACCACAGATACATTACTATCTGACATGGCCAAACACCAAACTCGGGTTTTAATTCCATTCGAGCTTTGCAGTTGTGCATATTCGTACCTTAACCGGAGTTCCAATTCAGGTTTACGTACATATCTTCGCCTGCAAACAACCATTCGACGGTTATGTAAGGTGCTATATGGAGGGAACTGTTCGAGACTAGTAATTTTTGTGCGAATGATGGTCTGGTCGTGCGGGTTTGTTTAGCTGTTTTTTTTAAGGATTAACAATATTTTCCAATATTCTTGTAGAATTGGCTCGTTGACCACATGTTGATTTTGCAATTAGAGTATGTGACTTTTAGAACAACGATTCGCCCGAATGAACTCGAAAAAAAACGAGTAAATACGGTATAAGATGTCTTGTACAAGGAAAGTCAGTTCAGTTCTCATCAATTATTATAGCAAAAATGGTACAAGCTATTTATATTGGGTCGATATAACAACAGGAAACGATAACGGTACATCTCTGTGATGCGTGTTTTAGGCAATCGTAAGGGTAATGTTACTCTGCTGTTCCCACATATTGTTTATCATTAAAGACTACATAAAGGTAAGTTTTGAAAGCAATTGTTTTTGTGGCCGAGGTTGGACTAGTTCGTCTGTTCTGCCCTATAGGGTGCGCAGCCTTGGATGGTTGGGCCATATGCTAATGCTTACAATTACTTGTCTAGCATGTAGACCGCTCTTTTTCAATCTTGAGATTGACTGGTGTAACGTGTGAAGAGAATAACTAATGATTTGCCGTCATCCATAGAAAAGCCAAGGTTGATTGTGTTTGTTTTCATAGTTAGAATGTCTTAATGTACACAGCATGAGACTGTTGAAGTCAGGGTCGAAGTCGGCCCACCGGGTTTAATATTATAAACGTTACCGTAGTTTGAGTGGACTTACCGTGTCAAATATATGCATGTAAATGTAGGTCATGTCTGTGGAAATTGTGACTTAATCTTCTGTCCTCTTACTATGGGAAGAAGTAGACATTTAAATGAGAAAAGTCAGTGACCTTGTGACTACAGATTCATCATCGGCTGTGACATGCTTCTACGTCTGAGTGAGCTTTTGTTCAACAATGATTGTACACTCCTTACTCTCCAGAGTTTGTCTGTGAAGCATACATGGTTAATCGGGGCAACGACAGTTGCAAAGAAGCTATGTGTATTACACACAAACCTTTATTCTCGCTTACACCTCAGTCGTTGTTTGACGGTGGGTACTCACCTTCATGTTGTTTGTTTGAGTTTTGTGTTTTAAGTTTTGTGAATAACGCTTCGTCCTTCCGAACTAAAATCGTGGGTTCTTTTTATAACTTCTGATTACTTGACAGTTAAATATCAGTGTCAGCTATGGCTGCACTTCTATCGACTCCAATGACTCTTGAGTAAGTTTTTTCATTTTAACGTTTTATTTCGAGCGATAAATTAACTAGTGGCTAGATCCTAAACGTTTATGTTTGTTGGTTTGGATGAAGTAGAATGCACCTGTTGGTTAGTGATTATCTTATTCGCATACATTTCAGTTCTTCATATATTCTAACAATCGTTCATTTGAGATACTGTGTGAACAATTTTTAGTCTTTGATTATTTTATAGTTGGATTCATATCAATATTCGTACTTGGGCACGTTCTATCTTTGTTACTGTGTGTATGTTGTGAAGATAATCACGATTACTTCATGCGTAAAAAGCCGAAGTTCATTTTCCGGTTCCCTTAGTGATAGACATTGTTGATGAGCCGTAACACAAGTGATGCCGCGATGACATCTGAGCGTTGTTCAACTATTGATAGTAAAAACTTACTTGTTACCAATCAGTAGGCAAGTTATTTGGTCTGAAAACGTTGAACACTGATATTCGTGGAAGCCATGGGATATACATAGGTGAGATCCAAATTGGATAGAGTCAAAAATACGCCCGCACATTCTATACTATATTAAATACTGTGACTGTACAATGGATGCGATGTAGGCTGCGAAGTTTTTAAGGAAAGTCGTTTGTTGGACTACTAGTCAGGAAGGAGTTAATGATTGCGTAGTAACAAATGGACACAACCACAGCTCATCAAATATATGGCAAGCATACTCAAAGAATCAGAAGATTGACAACTGAATGGATGCAATTATGAATTACCGAGTGCAGCTTCACTTTGCTTTACTGATTATGACAATTAATTCATCCGGAAACTCGAGATAGTCTTCTCAAATCAGCATATTGATGGTGATATCATGAGAGACTTTTGTGTGGGTTTTTCAATTAGGTACATTTCGACTCTGAATAAGTTTGCTTACGAGTCATACAACTCATTTACTGTCGTTGGTTTACTAATTTATCCATGACATGTTCAGTTTGATTGGGTGAAAACATATTTTGCAGCAGGTAGTGTAGCCGGTAGGGAATCCTAAATATTATACTAAACTCACCCCTAAATTTCTGTTCGTACATGGAGCATTACTGTCGAGTAATAAGGGATTTCAGTTAGCAGTAACTGAATATCACTCTCGGTTCTTCACGGCTTTCGCATTCCTGTAGACATTTCCGCAAACCCCTTCCAAATAGAAGTATTAGACACCAGTCCCACACTTGTTAGAGTTTGTCAACATTGGACCTTCTTACCATAACCTTCCATGAAAGCATGGCCAGAGTCCAGATATCGGCCGCATCAATGATATGCACAACCCTTGAGCTCTGACAATGTGCAGTACTGTTATCGCCTTAGTTAATCACTTTGATATGATAGTGAACGAAGTGTGTTATAATCTCACTTGCTCGCAAAATCTTCACTCACTCTATGCGGTTAGTTATTGTAGTTTAGTATGCTTTAGAAACACCGAAGTAGATGCTGTCCGTCCAACTGGTCTCATTCGTCTTGAGATTAGTTTTCATTCGGTTGTGTAACGTTCCTCTCTCACAACAAATGATTTAGTTAGCTTTTTGCAAGCGGCCGGTAGCCTATCTTCCCCGTGTTTCCGCATCACCCGGATAAAATCTCTGGAGTTTGATGCTCTATGGGAATATGAGGTCAGCTGGTGTGTTATAATGCAGTTTCTCTTTTGGCCTATTGAGTGTGGGACAAACGTCTTATAGATCTTTTTAACCCTGAGCTGGTTTGCAATGGTAACTGTGACCATCTACTGTTTTTTGCGATAACAATAGTGTACCGCTGATCAAATTTCGACAACCTATCCTTGCAGTTCAGATATCCCACCATATTGACCAAGTTACCATATTAAACATTATCGTTTCATATCGGAGTACCCGGATGGGCACTGCTTGAACTGTCAGGAATTGTCAACTCAAGGCGTACGTTTATGTGGGATAAAACCCCTTACTTGGGTAACTGAATCAGTTCCTTCTAATTCTCAGAATCTTCAGTTTTGGAGCCGTTCTGAAAGATCAGCAGTAACAAGTAGAACTGTGTAGCGTTTGTATATCAACAGCGTGTCCCACGATTTTGGAACCACCGTTTATGAATACCGGCATCACGAGTGGGTACGTTTTGCTATGTGTTGGTTCCATCAGTCTAGTTGAAATTATCCTGGACTTGCCTGTTTTAGACAATGTGAGTTGGTGCCAATTCTGGAATAACTAGTGTTAGCTTAATTTAGGAGGGCCCAACACCTAACGGAATATCCGTTTGATCTGATATGAACTTTCAAGTGCTGTCTGAGTATACTTATAGAGCAAACAGCCAACAAGATATTAAGTTAACTGTGAATCCCAGAAGGCGTAAACATATACTGATTACTATATAGTAACCGATTTTGGTTGGTTACATGATGTAACGAAGTTGTATTCGTGTCTCAGGTTGATCTAGTTTAGAGGTTTGCATTCAAGAAAAATTATAAAGAGACAGCTAGACCACTATGCTTATGCAATTTTGTTGAGAATTTGGAAACTGCACGTTATTCCTTGTCTTAACGTTGGTGGTGAAAACTTGAAAGCTTTTGAAATCTACTGTCTTAATTTATCCTTCTGACACACAAATAGTTTGCCACTTCAGTGCACGTTTGTGACTGATCACTGAGACACTGGCTTTTCGGCTCAATCTGTTCATGGACTTGTTTTTCAAGACGTAAACCATCTTGCAATGCTAAGTTTCCAGTTTATACACTGCAGGGTATTCACTGACCTGATA
Organism: Paragonimus heterotremus; assembly: GCA_013368495.1. NCBI lineage: Eukaryota > Metazoa > Platyhelminthes > Trematoda > Plagiorchiida > Troglotrematidae > Paragonimus > Paragonimus heterotremus. The sequence goes on along the minus strand of LUCH01004216.1, from coordinate 39,553 downwards.
AAAACGAAGACAATTGTAGACCTGTTACTGTCAGACTATCCAAACTTAGACAGGGAGTGTTTGTAGTAACCGGGATCTAATCCATGATAGTTCGACTGCTATTCGAGCACTAAACGCTAAGAGTATACACGCAAGGACGAAACATTGTAATGAAAACGGTTATCTGCAAGAAATGTTGTGGCCACCATATCTGCTGGCTGCTTGTATTTTTCTAGTGAGAGCCTTGCGTCGAACAGTTTAGCCGCAGTCTCTGATTTCTTGATACCCAGAAAATTGGTCTCAATGGCCACCAGAATACAGGTTAGACAAATTGCTGGTTTGCATCCGTAAACCTTCCCTTTTCTTCTATGATTTTTTAAGGCGACGAGCTTGTCACGATTCACTGACATTAATATATGAAAACAAACTTGCGTTTTGTGATTGACCGGCGAGGTAGGCACCTCGCGTACCGAGAGAGTGAATGCATTAAAATACGCGTGTTTAGACGTCACGTGTTCGATCCGGTGGGCAAATGGTCAACAATCCAATCACAGGATGATCACGTGATCAAGTTCGGCTGCTGGTTGTTGCAACCTAAGTGTGTGTTCAGCCTGTTCCTAAACGAATCACGTTTTTCTTTTGAATCTAGTAGCTTAATCCGTGTTCTGTCGACCGACAGCGAACTTTTGTTTCACGTTTCGGGCGTGCACAAAATTGACGTTTGTAGCCCAACTTTTCACCTAGTTATCAAGTTCTGCCGTCTGGCGCTTTCTGGCTTGCGATACTACATGTCTAATCGTCCTTCATACGTTTTCTTTTTTCGATAGGAGCAAAAGCGTGATGATGGCTTAGCATAGACTTCACTTTTATGAGCACAACTAAGCCATGACTGGTAGACGACGGCAATGCAACCGACTGGGTTCTTACTGTTCAGGAAACCGTGACATTTAACTAACCATCAATTGAACGACTGCCGAAGTTCGTCAGCTAGCAGAGAACTGATAGCTTGACATAATGAATGTTCTCAAAAATGTTCACATCACAGTCGCTTACTGCAATGCGTACTACTACCAGTGATCATAGAAAGCAGTTCGAGATACATCTAGTTTTAGTTGTATTATCTACATGTCTTCATTTAATCGTATTGTTTGTTTGGTCAGCTAGACCAAATTGTACCATCTCACTGCATTCTATATGTTTTTGACGACATTAGTTCTGCTTTGTCAAATTGCAGTTCTGATGGTTTCTAACTTGAAATTTTTGTGGTATACATGTAGTTTACATACGCATTCCGTCTGAATTATCTGGTGCGTAAATTAGACGAGGTTCACAAGGCTATCCTTACCGTTTTAGGTATGGTCCCATGAAATCAGTCCCTTAGGTTTGCTCTCTCTTCTGTTTTCGTATCATTGGGAAATTAACACAACTTGCTCTACTTTTGTTCTTTCTTAATACCTTATTGCATGATTATGTGACACCAAAACAGTTGCATAAACGAAGGCGGTGATGACGATAATGGTGGTATTATTAGCAATGGTGGTTAATACCAATTTCGATTCACAACGTCACGGTTTCGGATAAAACATTCACCCAGAAATGGATATATGAATGAATCCGGTCACAGTGGATTACTCACTTGAACATTAACACGCATTAAACATCTCAACTACAACGTTTATCACCAGTGCTGCCTAGCATCCCGAACTGGACTGTGTCTTTCCATGTAACGGTCTGTCTGCTATGAGCGACACCAAAACTAGTGCATCGAGTTAGCAGGTTTTCCTGCTGTCAGAGACTCTTTTCTGTTAGGTTTGGCGGTATGTGAGCGCGCCGCACTGATCTGTAACCACCAATGCATGGACTGTCATTTCTAAAATCCTACTCGTTCGGCTCGCCCTACAAGTTCTCAACCAAAGATGCATATGTGGGAGAGTGCACCGTTACAATATTCTGTGCAAAAATATCTGCACGCTAGTCACTTTCCTTAATTTTGTTTTTGCTCATATTTGTCCTCGTTTTCCCTACTTTGGTAAACCGTTCAGCAAATTTTTCTTATCTATCGACACACACGTGGTCGTGTGCGTAAACATTGCTTGATAAAGGCTCTGAAGGAAGATCAAAACGTTTGCAAAACCGTTGATCATTCGGCCTTATTTGGTTGCAGTTTACCTGGACATTCACGAAACCGATGTCTCTCTGTCCTGTACACAGATATGCGTCCATAAATTTGGTCGACGATTAGTCACATTTTCGTCTTGTAAGCTGTGGTAGTGCTTCTTGCTAAATGACCTGCTTAGCCGCATGAAAATGAGATGTAGTGTGGACTTATTGGTTCTAGATAGATTGTTCGGGTCGACATGAGTTCGGCCACGTGAGTTCAATTGCAGCAATGTGCGTCATTCTTGCTGGAATATTTTGTGTTCAGAAAGAAACTACATCTTCTCATTTTGCTACTTTATTTTCCAACAGATTTTTACTCTTCTACGCTGTTTGCGTAATTTGGAATCGTTGAATTTAAGTCAAAACCCGTTGGGGCCAAACAGTGCAAACAATTCATCCGATTCAAGCGGTGTGGATATGACCGAGGACGACGATCAGCAGGATATGGAGCGATCAGACTCAGTTAACGTGCCCTCTCAACGTGTTCGCTGTTCGCCGGTTGGCAGCCCGATTTTACGATTCGCCTCCTATGAGTCTACGGACGATGGCTTTGGCGAGACCTCATTCACAGATCAGCAAGACGAGAATCGCGAAAACACGTACTTTCCAGCAGATTATGTGCAATCGGAAGCCATGCAGGAGAAAACGGTCATTCAGCTAGACGGTTCTTTCGAACGGCATGTGTTGTCTTCCAATGTGGTGCGTTGTCCTCAACTGGTGCCACTCCTACTTGTGGCAATTCATTCTGGGGTTGTGCACCTTTAAAGCTGATCATTCAATTATCTGGTATCTTGACTGTTTCTTAAGTAATATTCTGTTTACAATCGAAAGGTTATTGCAAGTTACTGTCTGCTGTGTAAAACCTGAACAGTGATGAGTTAGCTCTAGCTATGGTACATTAGGTTGACAACGAAACGTCTAAAGTGGCCAACTTATTTAGGCAAAATGTGGGAAAGCACTCGTACTTAAGCATGACATGGTGACGCACGAACGTTTCTAGATTCGGCCGTTAGTTGCATCTACCAACATCAGCAAATTAAAGAGAGGACCCCAACTGAAACACAACTCTAATCATCATGTATCGGTAAAGGATACTGTTACTTACCTGCCATACAATTGACAAATGACCACTACCTTACTTCCGGCTAGTAGAAAGAGATGAATTGAATCTAGTCACAAAATCCCATGTCTTACTAGAGCCAACGGTCTATCTTGCAAACGAACAACTGAGCCAATGACATCCGTAAGGCAGCTTTTATTGTCCTACTCCATTCACTACTCAAATTGTGGCCATATTGCCACGTTATCTTTCGATTTGTTTAAGGAAATCCGACCCAAACGTTCACTCATTTTACGCACGTGTAGTGATAACCATGAAATCTAGAGACTCCATGGTTGGCATATTTTGGCTTCTTTCATTAACTGTCATTTAGTTTATAGGGTTAGATGGAAACCCTTTATTCCACCTTAACACCTTGGGAATTTCGTCAACGTTCGTATTATAGGCGGCCCGTTGTTCTCCATGCAATGATGGTTTCTATGGGTCTCATCTTGTGATTCATTCATCTTCAACAAACAGACAGAAATTTGGACAATGTCTCATTTCAATACTCACTGATGTTATCCAACCGATTGTGCTATTGGATTTCACGATGTTTTCACTCCAAGATCAATACTTTTATTTATGCCATTGATATCTCTTAAATCACCGTGTTTATCTCTACATCGCTGCTCTGTAAACCCCTTTTTAACGAAATTGACAGCGGTTTACTTACCCTGCGACTGGTGATCAGCACTCATCGGTCTTTTTTCATCAATAAATTGCTTAGTCCTTCAGTGACCAACGTCCATAACCTACTAACAGTTTAACCTAATATTCACAAACAGTTTGTCTGATCTGTTTAACTACCGAAAACTCTCCCGTTTTGACCATTGTTGGCGTAATATCCAGCAGAGTAGCAAAGGTACAAGTGATCGGTAGTTAAAAAGTTATATTTCTTTCATGTAGAAAGACTGCTGTCCCGTTTTCTTTTGCCAATTTTTCACTGTACACATGAATTAATTGTTGTGAACACATTATTTGAAGTTGTATGACTGTTACTATTCACCACTGTTGGTAACAGACGCGAGATAGTTCTCTCGTAATACTCCGATTACTGTTTCAAGATCACGCTACTTTGAAGGTTCCTGTTCTGGTTTGATCAGCTTCTGAGCATTCAATCCCCACACAAGTCGGTATATGACAAAACATCCAGTTCACTGTGATGTTTACTTCCTGACATTTTTTATTCATGATTTTGTAAGTACATCTAGTGTGCTTCATTATTGACCGCCTATTGCCACCTACCTGCTCGAGCATACGCCACTTACCAGTGGCATTTGACGGATTTTTTTATCAAATGCTATTAAATTTCCCCGTCTACCTTTTCGTGTAAAAATTAGAACAGTCGCGCAGCTACTAACCAGCCATACGTTTTTCACGTGTACGTTTCCTGGCATCACGCTCGAGTTTTAAATAAGTGAACGTAGATCCTAAGGTTCTTTCAAGCAACGTGTAAGCGTCAGTCGGTTTCACTTGTGTAGACAAACGTGTAGACAGCGGTTGTCCGCTTCCATCCTGGTTTTATTTATTTTTGATGTTCATGGCATCTGCATTGTGCCTGCTAATGCGCTTCAGTGGTACTGGGATAACGGGATAAATAAGCAGTATCAGCTGGTTCCTTTAACTTATGAGTAATTCACGCCTATCCGGAATTGCACAACTACAACCACGGAGATCGCGTTTGTGGAATTGATTCCATGTTTACTCCCAAGAGATGTTGATAGCGAGTACGTCTCTTCTTGTGCTATCATAAGTTTTATCTCATCAGGTGCAAGCAGATACATGCACAATATTTCTTCCAACAACAACCATTATCTGAGAAGTAAAAAGGTTTTTCCTTTCGGAGTATGGAGTACTTTGACCTTGCAGAACCCAGTCGATTATTGCTTTGTAAGAACTATCCAAATGGGCATGCGCTCACGACCGGTTTTTCAGTTTGATCAAATCTGCTTCTGTTATCTTAAAACATGGCAGACTGTCCAAAATGAACTACGATATCGAGTGGACTTCGCTGACTGTAACTACTACACAACCCCTACACACGTAGGATTGATTGCACGTTGAGATGAACATTGACAATACGTATAATGTTTATTATAATATATGTATAGTATTCATAACCTGTCCCATATTGCTGCCTTGACGTGATAGTGGGGCCTATGTGCTGTTTTGATCCGGCGGGTTATGTTGACCAGGATTCCTGGTCCTTCCATGTGAAGCTTTGTCAGACGGGTCAAAAGGGAGCAATCAGACGAAAAGCAATTACACTCATAAGATTGTATGTCGCACTACTGACCGCGTAGGAGTGCTCAGGTAGCGAGGTACAATCCTACAGACGTACGACAGAACTACTTTTATAGTTGAGGCACTGCTGCTTTCCGTATCAAGAAGAAGGAGTTTAAAAAAGATAGCCTCAAACACAAAGCACTCCGATCGCCCAACGGCTGACCGTGACCGTCGGCGTATTATCCAATACGGTCGAAAAACATCTGATATCTCGCAAAAGCCCGATGTTGCTCCGAGTACATCCACTGCACGCAGCAGTGCTCACAATCAGACATCAATGTCTTATTCACTGTGCCCTCGGGCTAGGCAAGTCCCTCAATACCAAGTGAGTCAGACTCTTGAGTCATTGGCTCCGGGTGGCGTCCCCCAAGAAAACCCCATATCCTGTTATCTCGCAGGTCAGACTTTTGAGTCAGAGGCACGGGGTGGGGTCCCTCAAGTCAACCCCCTTCCGCGGCATAAACGACCGGGAAGTATCAGAAGTTATCGTTCTCTCGACAGTGACAGTGATATTACTAACCAATCTGGACTTACTCCTACTGTTTTACCCCATATTTCTTCTGTCTTCCACATGCCTTCCGGTGATTATTGTTTTCTGAGGTCAAGACAACTGGTAAACATTGGCGCTTTTAATGTCCGCACTCTTCGACAAGTCGGTCAACAAGTTGCTTTGGCTAGTACTCTCTCAAGCCTGGAGCTTGATGTGTGCTGTGTGTCGGAGACGCGAGTCTACGATTCTAGCACAGTTATCCATTTGAGCTCACCTCTAGATAACTGTCGATCCAAGCGCTTCAGCTGAATCTCGTGGTCCAGTTGGAGTGGGACTCGCACTGAGTTCGAGAGTAGAGCAGTGTCTGTTCGATTGGATCACAGTGTTTAGAGTAGCTCGTCCTTTGTCAGACTCAATAAATTAGTTGAAGTCTATTGACGCAACTCAGAAAAACGTTGTGTAATCATTATATTGACCATGTATGAAAAAGATTGTTCACTTATCATCAGTCAGTCGCGCCGATTTGACAGGTGTGCTGAACATTCTGAAGAACAGTTTAGCTGGCCTCACTTAGACCATCTAGAGGACGGGATCCGAATGGAAGCTGAAGTGGCTCCGGAGCTCGATGTGTTGAAACGTAACAAGGCTCCTGGTCCAGACCTCCTCCCTCCTTCTCTTTTCAAGGATGGTGGGGAGGGGCTGACGTAAGAACTGACGAAACTCCTCCAGACGATTTGTGAAACTGGGAAAGTGCCTCGTGCTTAGTGCCTATCAACAGTAATTCCTGTTTTCAAAAGCAGGGCTCGAAACCTCTGTAACGACTACAGAGGTATCAGTCTGGTGTCTGTTGCATCTAAGTTACTGACCTGCCTTATTTTACGTCGGCTCACTAAACCCAAAGGGAATCAAACATGCAAAGAACAGCCAGGATTCCGATCCGGTCGAGGGTGCATTGATCACACTTTTACCTTGCGACGGATTTTGGAACATCGGCACTCTTAAAGGCAGCCGACGTTCGTGATCTTTTCAAACCTGACGGCTGCTTTTGACTCAGCTATCCAAAATGTTCTTTGGTGACTTTCTTCCTAAAGAGATTACCGCGTGTATTTGCACATCTTGATTAAAACATGCTCTCCTTACTGGCATTGAAAAGTCCTAGCTGACTTCAAAACGCTGTTTATAGGCGAAGGATATGTACTGGCGAAGCCTGTTCACAAGAAAGGACATCGATCCAGGGTCGTAGCTACCATTATTTTCTTTTCTTTTATTGCAGACACATACTGCAGAGATAGTTCATATACAGGTAGACAGTAATAGTTGAGGGTGGGACACAAACACCTATGAAGTTCCGATAAAACCCATTGGTGATTAAAATTTTCTGATAGGTTGTATAGGATTCTGTCAATCTGGGAAATTGAAGTGCGGGATTTCGAACACAACTGCTATTGTAGGACGGTAGATCAATTTGTATAGTACATGACGCGTGGGGTTGTGCGGTTCCTATTATTGCTCTAGAACCAGCTGAAATCCCGACTTTTTACACATGAAGCGCTCCATAATTAACATATTTTCACGTTACTCTCAAGGTAAACAAGTTTTGGGAGGATAGTTCATGCACGTTACGAAAGTGATAAAAACTGAGAGTTACAAAGTGCAACGAGTGGAATCCGATAAAAAAATATCATCAACACAGTTCGACGAAGATCACGAAGAGCTGTTTGTCGAGTTTCTCAACGATATCGGCTGGATAAGACCACTGAACCTAGATTTCAACTTTGCATGCACAAAAGTTTTATGCGGGTTCATAACAGATCCACTGAAGTATACCTACTGGAGTGGACTGTAACAGAGGTTCAGGGAGACGACAGAATGGAAGAGGTTGGCTAATGTCAATAATCCTAAAGTTAGTCATGGAATCTACAGTGGAGCGTCAAATTTTTTGGACGAATAGGTACAAAACTGGTTGGAGTATCAGCACGGTTGTATCTATAGTGTTAACAATTGGGTGTGTACTAACTATATGCGTATTGCATGGTGCCACAAACAAAGTAATCTTTCGCATGTAAACGAGAATGCAAGTGATCCTACGGATCGAGCATGATAAAACTTACTGCATAAGGGCAGACCATTTTGTCCGTTTTCTTTGTAGTGCAAAATTTGTCGAATTAGTTTCAAACTTCCAAACTCCTTATAAAAAGGACATTTCGGAATGCACTTTGACATTTTTACTTCTAAGTCATCATCATGATCAAAGACAACAATGCATTAATTAATATCAAGGTGCCTACACCTTGTAGGCAAACAACCGGGATGTAAGTGAGGATAAGGTGTCATCAGCAAGCCAGCTGGTATTCGGATTTATTCGGAATGAACATGGCTTCCGTTTGAGTTGCACATCACTCCCATGTAATCGCAGCCTTCGCATTCAGATAGACCTTCCAGCCAGCCTCTTTCGAGAAGAAGCACTAGACTCGAGTTCACCTCTCATTAAAGCTCGTCAGTAATACACATCCTTGCTACAGTTGAGGTTAGAATTCCGGTCACGTTTTCGTGGAACAACCGTGTTGACCAGTACACTATTCACCCCATGCTAAGCACGACAAAATTATTATATCTGAACGCTCAACCACCTTCGCTTGTGGTTATTGATCAGGTTGCCCGACTGTTTGGAGAGGAGACACGGTAACTGCCCTGTTAACTTCATTCGATAAATCTGCGATTAGGACTTCCTAGACAGGTCGATATCTCCGATTTCATTAAACGTGCTTGGCGATATTTTTAATTATTTTCGGATTATTTTACATTAAATTTATTCGAGTCCGCGACTACATACCAGTAATTTAAACAGTGTTTGTCAGACACTGTTCTGTCTTGTCACAGATGTCAAATAAGGAAGCAAGTGCCGTCCTATCCCGGTGAATTGACTGTCAGAAAATTTTTTCACTCAACGAGACTATCTTAAACTGTTCCTCTTCGGTTCTAGACGGTTATAGATTCTTAAAAACGATAATACTTTTCTGGAAAATTGTCTGATTTTTGATCGTTTGTCGCAAGTGGTTCACTTCCTTTAACATTAATGATGGTTGAGAGTAGGAACGGTCCTTTAGCTGGGGTTGATGCAAGACAGGTTAGAAAACAATGTCAAAAATTGGCGAGTAGTTGATCAGTTGAATCGACAGAGTAAAATGCCGTGTGGACCACAGAACGTGTACAAGTACTATGATAGTGAGATACGAGCAGTCAACAAGAGGTTCAATATTTCTTTTACTAATCCACCTAACTGGTCACTGGCATTGGTCAGCATTCGCCACTGATAAATCCATGGAATGCTGTATCTCTTACGCTTTCAACTGCACTTTTCTCAATAAATTTCCTAGTTGGTTGTTTAAGCCCGATTTGCTAACCTATTGAAAGGTTCTAAGTGTGAATCAGTCGTTTTTTCCGTGAACCATAATCTCTACATTATCTTGCGATCAACCAGCTTTTGAACGTCATCAAATTCTTGATAAGTTTTTCTAAGATTTCAACTTCTACTAGCATCTACGTTGAGAGTAACTATGTCTACACCCGTTAACTCCGATCTACAGTGTGCCCCTCCTATCAAGTCGGCTGTGGAAAATGGCGTCTTGACCCAGACTACTGTATTTCCGAGACTAACCGTGCTGGCTTTAAATGCGACCTACCTACCATGGAACTGGTTGCTCGAACTGCTTCCACGGTTTCCAAAGTAAGTCTTCTATCCTTCACGGTGAATTGAGGATTTCGTGATCGGGTTAAGCAATGTTCGCGCTGAAATATCTTGCTAAGTTATGATTTGGTCAATGACTTGACTCATTATTCTTGTTGTTGTTTAATTTTGCACGGCTATTTTTTTTACATGTGACACTAACACATGGTGATAATGATGAATGTGATCGCATACCCTAGTGACAGTAATTGCTCCCTAAATACGTGAAAAATAACGATACGGAGGTGACGATTATAACCGTTGCTTTCACATCCATCAGAGAGTTAGTGAACTTTAGTTGATAGTTGGGTATCTTACTGCTCTGCGTTCCCTGTATAAGCTCATACTTTTAAATATTTCGAGCACTATTTCGAAATAGTGCATCTACGCTCATAGATTTGTTCTCTATTCGTCTGCACGTTTTAAACTTTGATCTACTGTTAGGGTGTAACAAGCTAAATATAGCGTACTCATTCTTCAAAGTCGCAGGAACGAGGTTAACTGAAAGCAGACTTATTCCGGAGGCTTCAGAGACAAACAAATAGCCTCATATTACAGATACTTTTATTTTGCTGCGTTTGTGTAGATGTCTCTATATAATGGTGAGCCTCCTCTTCCGCTCCAAGTCTAAGACGCTGAAAGCGTGCCAATTAAGTAAGCTTATAGCCTATGGTCTGATTCATGATACTAATCCAACCCAGATAGTGTAATAAAAGCGCCCCAAACACTGAGTTGGCATTCAGTAAGTTTGATCATTTGTGTAAAGGCACAGTACAGTTGTTTGTGTGTTGCTTTAATCACATATCGGTAATTACGGTCGAATACTGTTGGCTGTTGGATGCCTATTTCCCCCTGCACAAGCCAACTGTTGCAGTTGCACGAGAGGACTGCATGTGTTGTACAATGATTTCGCATGTGACTAGGGTGTACGAAGTGTCGCCAAAATCTTGGCCATTGGAATTGTGAACCCATCTGACAGACACTGCTCTCTGATATAACTGACTTACAAGAAAGTCCGTGTTCGTTTTTAAGTCATCACTATCGAAGATGTACACACACTATTTCATAAACTTCTTGGAAGTTACGGAGTATGACGCTGGCTAGAGATACAGAACGTATTAGTCAGTATGTGAAAGATAGGACTATTTCCGACGTGTTCTTCCTCTCAGGGTCAAGCATCCTGGAGTAGATACATGCCCTTGTGTTCAGAATGAACCTTCTAGAACGTCAAAAATTGCTACTTGTTAAAACAGACATTGGGCATTGTCAATCATTGGAAGGTTGTGAAATGTTCATGATCACATGCATGTTCGTTGAACATTTTAGCTAGGACAGTCAAATTCCTATTACGAGCAGTTCGTAAAGACTGGTACTGGACTGTCACGACAATGGATAACGTACCCTTAGACAGCTATAATAAACAGACGGAGTTTATCCGGACGTTTCTTATCCACTTTAATCAACCCTTCAGTCAAACGGTACAGAACCCAGTTTTAACTTGTATGTCCCAGTCAATCAATGGTGATTCGGGATATAGTTCTTTTCGTTGTCATTTCGAACAATTTTTAAATCTATGCAAGCCCCGAGCCTTGTGATGTAGCGGACATGAGTGGAAGCTTTAAAACACAGGTTCTTGTGATACACCACTTCTTAACGTCGAAGGTTGACCATCGGTTATCTGTATAACTGAGTGATATGTTTGATCTAAATGAAACTATGTTTGAAAACTCAGATGAAAAGAAGCATAGCAGTGACCGAGGAATAGGAAACGGACGAAAGGTGAGCATCCGGTAGAATAAATCCGATCGTGGGCTACATGAGTAAGTCGTGTTTGAAAGTATAACATACCACAATGGAATTCACTGGTTTTATGAGACACAAAAAAAGGAGCAGACGTGGTGGCTTCATCCGGAGTCTGTTATTCTTGAATCTGCCCGTGAATAAGCTTGCTAAACACACAGTTTGCAATCAATTGGAGACTGTTGAATGGAGTGTCTTGTTGTCTGTCGGATATGGCGAACGATAGTTTTCAGGCAAAAACCCCTTTCAAGTAATGATCGACAGATCCTCTCCAACGTACTTCTGGATGAAGGCAATTTCTGTTTCTTAAGCCTCATGAAATGTATCCCATCTCGAGTCCTCCATATCTCCTTACAGCCGACGTCTCTTAAGCTTGTCGGGCAGTGTTAAACCATGAAAGAATCTAATTAGCCTTGTGTGTTTGTTGAAGTCACTGCCTCATTCATTATCTACTAGAAGCAACTCTCCGAGATGAATACCCAGTGACTTTTCAACCTAACATCAGTTGCACCCAAACTCTCATCCCGATCGGATCATTATAGAGAATCGTCCATGCAATGCGAGTGCTTGGTGTTGGTTGCTTTTGTTCAATTTTAGTACATCGTTAACTGTTATACTGGCGGTTGAAAACTCTTTCGGGGAAATGATCATGTGCTTCAAGCAATGTTTTGTTTGTAGAATCAAGTTTGTTGTGCAACACAATAGGGACTTCTTTCAACTGCCTTGATCATGCCTCAGTGAAAGCATTAGACATATACGAATGAAGTTGTACTGACTGCATTTTGATTGCAGATCACTGTCACACGAACACCGAGTAAGTATAATGGTCCCACACATATCGACCGCTGACAAGACCCATCAGTTATGGTCTCCACTGAGAGTCGTCCTTCTTGCGTCGACGGTATACATGACCAATTTTGTCACTTCAATATGACACTATCTACTTTATCTACGGTATTTCGGTAAGCTATTCACTACTTCAGAGGTTGGTGGTGTAAATCTTTTCACAACCTGAACACTACTCACATTTTGATCACAGCCTCATATTTCGACAGATTTTATCACCGGCATCCTTCAGTATCATGCGGTACACTTAGTAAGAATCATCAGTTGTTCTTATCTTAGACACATCAGGTGTCGAACTAGCGCATGCGACCCTAGCGTGGTCACGGTTGCCTTGTTAACCAATTAATTACGTTTGGGCAGACAACAGTAACTGTCAGATGGCTCGGATATACCAAGAAAAGACATAGAACTTGTCCCGTTGACTTCTAACGGTACCGTTTTGGCAGTCGCTTTGTCATTAGTTTCATGAGTACTAATACAGTTATTGTGACTGTCGGTAAGTAATTCTAAACTTTTACACTATAGTTAAGCCTCAGGCTGCTTAGTCAAATTCAGTGGTCTGGCGGTGAGCACTAGGGTAACGCTTTTTCAAAGGACTGAAGTTACCCGTTGCCATTCAATGAGTCTTCTGGTCGAAACAATCATTATGTATTATCTCCATGACTTTCCGATCGATTCAGCGTGCATACCTTTCTGACTGGAGTGTACACTTAACTGACTGAACACTCTTCAACATATTATCGTGACAATCATTTCCATTCCGTCAAACAGTACTCTTGATTAGATTGATGTCGTTAATAGTAATACGTCGACAGTTAGTCGCACTACTGTGCCGTCATAGAGCCAAGAACCAACATGAGTATACATGAACCACGACTAGTTAGCTAAATAAACATGCTAAGAAGTAATCCTTGTTTATACTGAAAGGGTACTGGAAAGTATTGAGACTAATTGAACTAATTCTCCGAGGGTTTATGCTGATACACTCAAGATTAATATATCTACACTCTATAGTTAATATGCAACCAACAGTAATTGGTTATGTCCTGCATGGGAAAAGTTGACATTCAGGAAACAGTTTGCTTACGACTTGCATTGCTCTGTTCCCGTAATCATCATTACTTCCCTTACTCTCTGTCAAAACAAGTAGTTCTTACTTATTCGTTCACTTTGTATCCGCACCATTGACCAGTCGTATTGAGATTTGCCCTCAGATTCTTGTTGTGTTTCGCCCTCTGCGTGTATTACACGCGGACAACTTTATTACCGATTCTTTTGAACTGGATAAGTGCTGAGTACGAGGTCGAACATGATCAGTAAGCATAACTGCGGGATGTTTACAAATCGTGCCCCTCTTTGCGTTTAGCTTAAAAGTTTGCTATAACATATTTCTGGACTTAATCGCCATTTCCTTTCTTCTAGGATATTCCTCACAGTCGTTTGGTTTACGTATTCAAACTTTCACATCTCCTTCGCCAAGTGTAAACCCTAAAGTAGGTGCCAGAAATTCGTCTTGAGGCTTTCGATCCTCTTGTAGGTTGTCCCTCTGTATTATGTTTCACTATGCTTACGTAGAATCATCCTATCTGCGGCACCCGCCATTTTTGGTGATAACCGTATGTACAATCCAGAAAGATGGTCCGTTTTCAGACATTTGCCCTTCGTGCAGTCGGTTAAAGCTCTGATATTCAGTATCGTCGACCCGGGCTACTGCGTGCCGGGTAGCCGACTTTACAGAATCGATCTCTGAGACAGTGTTGAAACGCTACCAGGCACCCACTAAAAGGTTGGGTAGTCCCCGTACACACGTGAATGTATGTATCGTTTTGATCCACACAATCATCTTGTTCACTGAATCGAAATCCCGAACTTGTCGTAGCCTTTATCTATTTTCCCATTCCTTTGAATTTTCATTCCTGTTTTTATCCATCCATTACATTTCCGTTAGCATTATTTGTAGTAATGACTTGTTAAGTTGATTTAATGAATGTCGGCTGGTTATTGGTTTATTTCAGTCTGTCAACATTACACGTGGCTCTAAATAAATACGGTGCAGATGAGGGCTGTCTGGAAGGTGCCGGTGACTCGTTCGACGCATGCACCAACATTCACATATTTCCAAGTTTACATACGCTTTACCTCAGTGATAATGGGATCTCCAGCTGGTGGACCGTCTGTCGATTGATACGACATTTTCCTGGCCTGGAACACCTAGTTCTGCTCGGTAACCCAATCGCGCATATCCCAACTCCACTCCCCACAAGTATTATGAACACAAGCCGTGGTGGCAAGTTACCCGAGGTGGACATGGCTGTTAACGAGTCGGGAGCACCGAACCGACAACCGTTGCGTTTGTTTGCTTGCGTACACACTCTGGGACTTTCGGAAACGTTGATCAGTCGGTGGGAAAGCATCGATGCGCTTGGGGAATGGATGCCCAAGCTAACTAACTTGCGATTGGGCTCTTCGTTGCCGGTATTTCAGGTAATTCACAATCTCTGTTTCTCAGTTTTGTTTTTATGGCAACGTCGTGTATTGTCCATAGGTTTGTCTTGCTAAATTACAGTGGATTGAGTAATGGTGAAACTGTCAGGTTTTATCACTCCGGACTTCATGCTGAACATTATATTCATCTGTTGTGGGTTGCACATATTAAGGATGCATGGTCACCGGGGTGACTTCGATTATGGGCGAAATTTCGAAGGCGACTCCCCAGGCTGAAGTGTCAACGACAGCTTTCCTATAGACGTCTGACAATGACTGAGCAACTGAAGGCAATGAGTGATGTTGTTATGGGTCATTACATTCGTTAGTTTTCCACTATAAGATTTACCACAAATGCACAGTATTGTTTCCTATACTACAATTGTTAATAAGTAGTCAAAGTCTTTGACTGTTACACTTTAAGCGCCATCCATCTCGTTTAATCTAATGCTTTACAACCACATGATTTCCATTATGTGGCCTATTTTGATTAGACTTTCTTTGCTTGAGTTTCTAGTGAACCTTTTGTTCAAAGCTTTCAAATATAGCACTCGCCCTGTTTCTGGGATCGTATGAATTTCCATCCCTTTCAATTTATAACGTGTATAACAGAGTGTAACTTGGTTGTATTGAGTCAAAACATAGCATCTGCTATCAGGAATAGTTCCAGCACAGAAACTACAGTGGCCGTTATGTACTTCGACAAACGTGTAGCAAGTGTCAGCATATTTGTTGATTTTTCTTTTTTAAGCTGTCTGTTTTTAAAATGTCACGGGCGATCGATTATGACCGTCGTATTTTGTTATGCCTTTCAGTACAGGTTTCTGCCACTGTTATTCATTAACATCCAGTGTGTGTTTGTAAGCAGTCTGACTGTCAGTTAGGAAAGTCAGATCTGCTAGAAGTCGTCTCTTTTACTGAATGATTTCGACTGTTGGCAAAGCAAAGTAATGTGGAATTGCATTTCCGCTCACGTTCTGCTTTCCTCCGAGATGTAGGTCTGTGGTTATTTCATGGTGGTGAAAGTATCGAAATTGCTGTGGCCAGTTACTTGCTACCCATCGCTATACTAGCAACATCATGTGATTCATCTAGTCAACACCAATCTTGCTGTTGGTGACTAGATTTTGCTTGTAGGCTACTGAATCCACTGTTGTCTCATTAACGGTAATAAATGTGCAGTAAGCCATGAAAAAGGAGGAAATGGCAAGTCCTAGTTTAAAGATAACTAGAGAATGGGGAAAGTGTTAGGCTGCATATCATCTTCACATAAGCACAATATGGATCAGAACGGTAGTTTGGATCCTACTGCAAAGAATACAGCGCATAAAATCAGCTTCCTAACCAGTTATGTACGCCAATAAACATGTACATCTATAGATTTCGAGACATTACAATCCTCTGAATACGCCTTTTTATGTATAGTTAAGCGTAATCGTCACAAGACGGTGTAGCGAATAGTTGTTTGAAACCCGTCTGTGTTTATTGTGTTTGTGATGAAGGTAGCAAAGACGACCGTTACTGACTTATGAAGTCGCCTCGGAATGTATTCCACAACAGTAAGTCAGTAGGATGGACTTTTTTGTTTCGCTCCAGAATGATGTTGATGCGTTTATTTTCATGTTCTTCACAAGGGCATCACTGATCTCTGAATTCAACTCATTTCGTTGTTACTTCCGCTCATCTTTCTGCTCTGGCGAGCAGCCATTGATTCTAGCGTTCTCGTGTACTTTCCGGTAACGTATGTTCTAGGGATCCTTGGTCCGGTTAAAGTCAGGACTGCAAAGTAATTTTTTAATGTGTGTATTCCGTGAAGAATTAGCAACATTCCTTTGCCGTGGTTTGCATGTGTTGATGGATTATACACACACCTTAACGGTCATGTGCTTGGCTAGAGGTTATTCGAAATTGTGCTTCCGTGATACAGATCTCTTAACTATGCTGACCAGAGTTGACATTTTACTCGTCATTCAAAATAACAAGTTTGCTCACTTCGTTAAAGCTAAGTCTCGAACCCTCAAATGAATTCATCCAAATGCATCTTATCCTGTTAAACGTTATATACATTTCACCTCTGTTCATCGAGACGATGTGGATCGGTATTCTTTTTGTCATTAATGGCCATACCTTCCTGCAAGGTGTTTATGAGACGCGCGGCTTCATTCCCTCCATTCTAAGAAACCATCATCATCATAGACAGAAATACACCAATGGTTCACACTGATTATTGACTACCACACAACCACAAAAAAAAGCAAACCCTTTAAAGAAACAGAGAAGAAAAAAGAAGGGAAGGGGAAGGGACCCAACTATAAAGTTAGCTTCTTCTATATTCAAATCTTCAGCATCTAGGTGCCTACACCTTACAAACAAACAACCGAGC
>LUCH01004216.1:0-21671 GCA_013368495.1 Paragonimus heterotremus | reverse complement strand
GCTCGGTTGTTTGTTTGTAAGGTGTAGGCACCTAGATGCTGAAGATTTGAATATAGAAGAAGCTAACTTTATAGTTGGGTCCCTTCCCCTTCCCTCCATTTTTCTTCTCTCATTCTTTAAAAGACTTGCTTTTTCTTTGTGTTTGTGTGGTAGTCAATTATCAGTGTAAACCATTGATGTATTGATGTCTACGATGGCGATGCTGATGGTAGATGGTCATGATGATGAATTGTAGGATTCGTGCAGAAAGGTGTGCAGAACATTCTCGTAGTCGTAGAAAAACACACAACACATTACATGTACTAGTGACATTTGGTTGCCTTTAAGAATTTCTGAATGAAACCCAGCTAATTTTATTGTGGAATTCAACGAACTAAGATATCGGGCGAATTTACTGCATTGTCGTGGAATGAGAATGGAACTATACAGAAGTGCAATGTTGTATCGTGGACGTTATACAGAGAATAAAACCAAGAATGCCGCTTCTGAAAGAAAAGCCATTGGTTTAGCCTAGTGTGGAATTTGTCGGCAAATCTATCCGAATTTAAAAGTTAGCGGTAACAAATACACCGAAGGGATGAATGTACGTTTTCGCACGAGTTTTTTTGCCCATCCTAATACAGTCACTTACTTTAACACGGCCGTTTCGTACTGTATGATGTATTGTGATATTTTCGTCGGTCCTGTTTCTTGGTCGCAGACTCGCATTTATACAGGTTTGATCTCTGTAGTACAATATATGGAGCTTAGAGATGTTAAAAGCGTCGGTAGGCAGAGTCGTGGACCCTTGATCAGAGCCCACAGGTACACTGCTGAGGCAAGGTTTCAGGTCACTATGACCTAGGCAACGGCTCGTGTACGACATGAACTACTTACGATTGGACAGACGATAGACTGACACTAATGAAACCTTTTGGAGACCCAGAATTATGTGACCTGATCAGAACATGCATAACCATGCTAGACTTGCCTGCTCAGAAAGTACACCGGCGGTCTTCATCATTGATTACGTGGCGCACTCATCACGAGAGATTGAAAACAGTCAATACCAGACCGTTATCTACACACAAAATGGCTATTTTCAAATGGTCGTTACAGGTAACGAAGATTTTTAGATGTCGCTACAACTCTAATTGTAAGCCCGCTGATTTCACAGGAACTCTCATAAGTATTCAACTAAGCATCTATCTCGACTACTTCTACCGCGTCATCCTAGTTGTTAAGTGCGGGACTGGACTCCTGACTACACGAGATTTGCCCTTTGCACTTCAAAGTAAATTTCTGAATGTTATAACGAACCAGCGTCGCTTACTCATCGAGGATATTCTGGGTGGTTTGTGTGGTAGTCAGTATACTCGATTATATAACGAATTCACAGTTGAGTCCAACACATTTTCACTTTTGTAATACCCAACTTCAACAAAACGTATATCTCCTATTTTTCAGTCTCCATTGACTACATACGTAGGTGATTCGTTGTTAATATGCCATGATCAAGGTGAAGGATTGAAAGTATCAGTTTACTGACAGTTTATGTTTGTTGAATAGTTTTGTAATTTTTTTGATATAATCGAACCTTGCCATATCACCATCGATCCTATTGCTTTACCAGACACATTTGGTTTTGAAACAGTTAGTTCCCTTCAGAAGTTTGAACAAAACAGTCAGAACACGAAAAGTGGTAGATGCAAGCATTTCGTATTGACTCATCAGTACCAAATTTACAATCGGTTTTTTTATAGCAAACAATTCAGGGGGTTGATAATCAATACGCGGGTTAGGATAAGTCACTAGGTCCAGGGAAGGGTCAAGTTCACAAACAGTTTTTTCTGAACACACAGCCGACTTGAGGCGATTGATTGCTATAGCTTCAGCAAATCTCAGGAATCTTGAATTGGAGTGACGCAACAGAACTCTGAATGCACAAGCTGGATCGATAGCATGACCAGTGGTCAGGACGTGTCTAGCGACTGATGAAACTGGCTGTTTACGTGGTTCAGCAACGTTGCCGTTCTCCGGTAACACGGACTTTTGCATCCATTTGGGCATGTGTTCCTTCATTCTGGAGATCAGACATCTTTCGGTTCTGCCTATGTAACTTTCACCGCAGTTACATGTAAATTGGTAAACACAATGTGAGGTGGCACCGATAGGCTGGTCTCCTTTGATTGAAGG
Organism: Paragonimus heterotremus; assembly: GCA_013368495.1. NCBI lineage: Eukaryota > Metazoa > Platyhelminthes > Trematoda > Plagiorchiida > Troglotrematidae > Paragonimus > Paragonimus heterotremus. The sequence continues at coordinate 19,496 of LUCH01004216.1, read as the reverse complement.
CACTGGTAACTTTTGGGTCCGAGAGAGTACACGGAGTTCAGCCGCGTTAAATGTTCGTTTAAGTGAACTTCTCAGTCGTTGTGTTGTTTGCCGCACGACATGGTCACCCTTGAAGGGCAACTCTATGTAAACCCTCTTTTTCCCTACAGTGATCACTTCTTCGGACGGCGCTTTTTGTCTGCTGTCTTTCTATGAACTTTTTAGGGTAACCGTTAGATTGTAAGACAGAAGTGATCAAGTCTAGTTCCTCGGCAAGACTGTCTTGAGTACATTTTCCTCTTGCCCGTGTGAACAATGTATTTATTAGTGCTCGTTTATGTTGGATCGGTGTGAAACTGTTGAAGTTTAGGTATTGGCCAGACCATGTGGGTTTCCTATAGACAGTTCTTCTAATCGAGCCATCTTCTCGGCGACATATGAGTATGTCTAGAAATGGCAGACAATTGTTGACCTCAAACTCACACGTAACCTTCAGGTTAGAGTGACAACTGTTTAGGCGTTGCACCAAGTTATCTATTACTTGTTTGGATTGATTGAATATCAGTGTATCGTCGACGTAACGCTTGTAGTATGACAAACCTGCTATCTCGGTAGCTAGCTCCTGCTCAATTCTTAACATGAAGAAGTCTGCTAAGATGGGACCAAGCGGGCTTCCCATGGCCACTCCATCTATTTGGCGGTAGGATTGATCGAGAAAACTAAAACTGACATTCTCAGTGCATAGGAGCAAACTTTCCCTCAGTATATCGGTTGGCAGTGGCAACGTAATGTGGTTCGATTCAACGAGCTTACAAATATAGTCAATCGTTTCATGCAGAGGGACGTTTGTGAACAGCGACTGAACGTCTACAGAACACATCAGTTCATTAGCAATGTTAAGTTTGTTCAGGTCATTAATCAATTCCAGAGAATCTTTGATGGAGTGTGCCTGAAACTTTTGTTTCAGTGGAGTTAGAATAGCGACTAACCAACGCGCCAACTTATGGTATGGGGAGTTTGTCATCGCCAGAATTAGCTTTTCTGAGGCCTAAGAAAGTCGAACTTTAAAAAAAATCCTTTAAGCGCACAAGATATCACTTTGGTTATAACTTATTTGTGTATGCCATAAGTGGGTGCTTTGTTCGCTTCCACAGAGCATACACCCCTAATGAGATGTATAATTTCATATCTAAATGTCTTCGTAACGTTGCTGGGGCAAATGACGTCAGACTTATTCTTAGGGTATCAAGTAGAAATGGTTTTACCACTGACAGATTTATGTTTCACTGCTTAGTCTCATACCTTTGCAAATAAGTGTTTTTGAGACGATCAAAATACCTTGGTAAGCAGTCGGGCCTTATGAAGTGGTAGACAACTATTTCCATTAAGGTAAGAATAATCAACACCAAGCAAGCTAAAAATAGAATTCAGCTGGCCGGGAGTATAGGTGAGCTGATAATCCAAGCATGTGTCCACTAAACCATGGACCGTATTCACTGTAGTTGTAGGGAGGCATGTGATTTATCGGCCTTAGCTACTACGCAGCACTTTCTCTCGTGAGTCAAAATCGATCTGACCAGTCGAGAAGTGTAACAGCTAGGAAAAGTATCAGACTAGAAGAACTGGTGGCAATTATCTATACTTGGGAAAATCCGCTTATTTAATACAATTTAGCGTAACCCTAGCATAAAGGTTGTATGGTCAAATTACACTATCTGCTGCCACCACGTGGTTGCTTGAAAGTACTATGACGTTGGCACACTATGCAGAACATGAGAGCGACGCCAATGTAATTGAAGGTGATTCCTGGTATGGCTGTCTGGCAGGTCACAATGCCCTTGCGTTTCTCTTCTGTTTTTTTTTTCGTAGGCATCCCTCCTCACTGACCATTCACAATTTTCATTTAAATACCGGCTAGAACCTGACGACCTACATAACGTTCCTTCTATCTGCTTCACGCCATTTTCCTGTTTTCATTTTTGTCGGACAGTCTTGGCCTGAAGCTGATTGTCGGGCTCACGTGATTGCCCGATTACCCCAACTGACTACCTACAATCGAAGTGCGGTTGACTCGGAGGAACGTGAAACAGCGGAACGTGACTTTGTTCGATATTACGGCCAAATTGAGCCCCATTTGCGACCCAATCGGTATGTGATCGAATGCTTTTTTTAAACGTATGTACTTGATCGAAACACGACTTCCCTTTATCCAAATGTGAAATTTCCAAGCTGCTGGCGTGGCTTCGTAACTCAGCTGTTAGAGTGCTTGCCGCGTTGAAGCATGGTGTTTCTGTCCCCGGTTCGAATCCAGCCGAAGCCCTGACTTTTCACAATTGCGTCTCATCTAAAATTGAAAGTAGACCAATAATTAACTGTTAGGCGTTACAACCTGCGGGATTTGCTGTTCTGCTATTGCATTATTATGTGAATTTTGAGACAATGTCCGGCTACTTCTTATCTGGAGACATCCACTTGACAGTGATTCAAACCTAGCTACTTTCATTCCAAGGGAAAGCTCTACAACCGTCGTTTTGGCTGGACTGAATGCCAACTTAAGAAGGCTAGTATTGTGAGGAAGATTAAATTTTAGTTGATGCTGTTCTTGTGGTTCGTTGTTTAGCGAAGCTGCAAGCAAGTATTCAAGCCTGGTTTGCTCCTTTCTGTTTCCCATCGGAAGGGTCTGCTTTATTCAAGTCGTTTATTCCAAACTTTTTGACCCGAAATCAATCTCCAATTCCTTCTGTGCACTCACTTTCGCAAGAGAAAGCGTCATTCACAGGTTCTGGAGCTCCCTTAAGAGGCATTGGTTTGATGTAGTTCATGCTCAGAACCATTAATGAACTACTTTTAGCTTTGATTTCCTAGCCAAGCGTGAATTGGACTGTAGCTCACTAGAACGATGTGCAAGAGTTGCACACCAACGGATCCGTGTGATGTAGTGCGATCATTGCTCAAACACGACGGATTTAGTCCGACAAATCTGCTGTAGACTTTGCTCCTGAGAGGGCTGAGTCATTTACTGTGTAGTTTTGGAAGGGTTGTTTTTGAAATGGGGGTACCTAATTCAAAAGCTTCTTACCCCGTGAGTGTTTCTCGAACTGAAGCTTTCTCCTTGGGGGGTTTCTTCGTACGCGTGAAACACTGTGCTGTCATTTTTAAATGGTTGAAACAAAAAAATAAGACGTTGTCATTAGGTACATTTCTCCTATCGCCTTACTGGTGGAGAATTTAAATGGGTGACACGTCTACTCATCTGCCTTATCCGTCTTCCTATACTCGACCTCACCTGTACAATTTTGAGAACCACTTGTAAACAGTAGGGTGACGGTGTGTGCCGTAATACACGTCAACCTGGATATTCCTTCCGCCTCGCCTCCTGATACGCCATCAGCTGATTCGCTGTCTGTCCGCCCTATTTGCCTTTCACGCTTGGGTCATGTGACCTAGAACGTGCCTGGATGTGTGCCAGACACACGCCGGCCCGAGCTTGCTATGTCCGTCAGCTGATTGCTTTTCTTGTGACATCAATTTAGGACATCGCAGCCTTAGATTTGATCGGTTAACACCCCGACCGCGCCGATTAAGCTGATTCGCTCTGATTGCCATGCCAGCCACAGTGTAACGTTCGAATTCTTTGTATGATGAAACTTTCTTTTAAAAAGGATATATTTTCTTGGACCTATTAGTCGCAGTTTAACCGTGTCGTGCTGATCTCTATTTGATTTCTGACAGGTCGACCGTGGTGATAGTGTGTGCAATTTGCGTAACTTATTGCTTCCTTTGCACTACATAATTGGCGCGTGAATCACGATTTAGTGTGGTGATCATTCAGGTGAAATTCAGGTGTTGTCAGAGCATACTTGTAAACATCCGGATATGCACGTGTCAAAGTTGTCATTTTAACTAGTCGTTCACTTCTCGTGGAGCAACCTTAGTGCATTGTTTGGGCTATTTTTATTCCGTTTAGAAGGTTTGATTTTGTTTTAATGCAATTCGCCTTTATCAGTTCCTTATGAAATATTGTACCGTTCTCATCACTTTATCCAGTATAATATAGAACTAAATTGGGCTCGATCACAGGGTTGAAAGTGAGATAGGAAAAAATAATTACGTTCGTAATGATCGGAACAGAACTGACTCGAGAACACGCTAGAGCACGCACTTCATTATTATGAGCTCTGGTTACAAACCTGACAAGTATGGAGTGTATTTCTTGACAGTGTGTTATCCAACTAACATCTACGCCTGGGATTTACATCCTTGTACTAAGGAGAGTGATGGTGATGTTTCTGAGACGAATCAAAAGATGCCAGTTATCTTGAAGCTAAGAGATATTGTTAGAGAACACAATATTACGCGTGATTAGTTTCCCACTATGATCTTTGGGCCATAAACTACTGGAACGATCACTGATAATGATGGGTACAATGAGAGAACAAATCAGAGATTCCAGTTGTAGTCTTGACTACGGAAGAAAAGCTCATTTTATAAAGCAATTTTGCCGTCGCAAACTCTGCTGCGTTTGTGTACTACTGTCCAAACAACTGGAAACCTGTGGTAGAGATAAGCAATTCATCCAAGAGTGATGTCGTGGAAAACAGGAAGGACAAGAAAACGACCATTGTATTGTACTGTAACAAGATTTGTAAAGGAGTTGAGGGAAAAATAGACGTTCTGTATATCTGTAAACAAAAGGTCATTACCTGACCTGCTTGGTGCCTCAACATTCAATACCTCTGTACTCTGGATCAAAATAATAACATAGTGGAATGCTGGGTTTTATTTCTTAAAGAACTGAAGAATGTTGCTGTCACCCCATATATTAATAGACTAAAGGAACTTCCCAAACTTCAGTCTTCTGCAGCTTTGTGCACGTATCGTATTACTTTGGGGTCGTCACCTCGCATATTGAACCTACTTGGTATGCCAGAAGTGTGCCAGGACTGCCTATCCAAAAAGCACTTCAAAACGTATGCGTCGCGCCACAGATTTCTGTTGAACTCGTGTAGAAACGTGAAGCACATTGATGTGAATTAATTTATATAGTTATGCTACGTGATTCTTTATCTTTTTGCAGTCATTTTGTAAACTGGTTAAATTTTGTTTCCAAATCTAAGCACACTAACCACAATTATGAACGTCACATCCGGATTACTCTTGGGAATTCAGCAGCCTGCACTCGACTTGTGTTGATTACCTTTCCTTCGAAATTCCTCATCTTCCTAACAGTTATTGGGAATTGGAACGTCAACATGGTCGCTTAGAGCCATTGGCCGATATTGATCTCTCTCCGAAACGATTTATCCGCGTTCGCGTTGCTTTGGATGGTCGAGAGGTAGGCATTTGTGTGCCCTTGTTTGGTTGTTCAAACTATTTTTCTCACGTAACTCTTCTGTTAATGTTTCTTGTTATGTTGTTTACTATTGTTAATCTGTCACAGACCGTCCATGAACTAAACGTGAATCTCAAAGTGTCTCAGGCCAAACGTCAGTTCCTTCAGCTGTTTGATATCGATCCGTCTTCCTCAAGGCGCTATAAATTATTCTACTTTGACCAAGTCATGACACAAATTCAAGGTCCGGAAGAACTACGTTTTCCTACCCGGGTACTTCACTCGTACCAACCTGAAACTGGGGATTTGTTTGAGCTGATCCGTATTCCGGAACATCATCAACCTCAACGATCGGGATAGACTGTCGTGCATGATTCTTCGTCAGACTGGGATCCCTTATGGTCTTCCATCTGTCCACTGGAAACCAGCATTTTGACCCCGCGCCAAACATGTGTATATGTTTCTTCTAGTAGCCCCTCCATTTTACTGCCTTACAAAGTACACATGTTTTTATGAGCTAATACTGGACAGTCAATGCATTTTAACCTACTATCTTCATCCAGGCTGTGACATCAACATTGCATCTTTGCACTGACCTTCTGTGAGTAACTTCTGCTGTTTTGGAAAAGCATTTACTTCCCACCACGTGATCTCTCGCTCCCGCTGAATCTGAACTCAGACTGGGCTTGGGAAACGCTTTTTCACTGACCTCATGTTATCACGTCATACTTTTTCCAATTAATTTCATACGTTTACTTTGCGGTCGTTATTCATATTCATATTGTTGTGTTCTGCTTTGTTATTCATTTTTGAGTTTTCTTGTCCACTTTCGGAAATTTATCCTGCGTTTCTGTGTGATGTAGTCATTCCTTCCACTCCAGTCGCTGCTGTTCCGGGTGTTCTAATTCACCTATTTACGATCGGATGCAGCTTTGTCAACTCACGTTTGTGTTGGGTCGATTTGTCACGCGTGCTTGTATACAGTTGATGTGTCTTAGCTTACACATGCTAAATATAAACACGTAGTATGCTTTGCATACTGTTGCCTCCTTTATGGACAGAATGTTCTGTTTATCCCGTGTACCACGCCTATTGGTATTGTAAAGGCTTATTTCGCATACTTAGGTATATCCCGGCCATTTGATACTGTGACACAAGCCAAGTGACCGAAGTCATCTTCTGTCGACTTGAAGATATCAAACCTTTGCTGCAGTAGCTTAAGCGTCTCGGGTGTCATGCTGCAACCATTTAGTTCGACAGAAAGTCTCACAGATGCTGGACCTTAAACTGTGGCTTTCTCCTGGCGCAAGACACTTTGGGTCGTAATCAAGTTAATCGTCGTTTCACCCTGCACGTTTACCAGAGGTTGTTATGTGCAATGTACTGGTTTACTTGTGGATTAGCTATTATCAGGTCACTTAAACTAAGGTGACAGGACTTTTCAGTGTAACTGGGACATGCAGCTGCGCTTGACAGTTTGTTTGTCAACATTGATACTACTGCGATACCCCGAGATGAACACGACACGCTAGAGGATATGGATTGTTTAGTGCTACTGTCACGGCGAATTTTCATTGCTGTCCACACAAAATATGCAAACCTTTGCTGTGAAAAAGATTACAGGATGAAGAACGGTCATTGTGTGCCAAAAATGGAAATGCTGTTGTTGACCTTCAGGATCATAGTTTTATAAATATGTGTATGGTTGTATCATGGAAGTAACGAGGGAAAACCACCGAACAGAATGACATCGCTCATCCTTGACCACAGTTTCTACACTGAAATGGAAGATAACCAATCCCTTTTGGAAAGAAGCACTAGGCTAGGGTTCCGTTCTTGCTGTGATTTGTCAGTGGAGCAAATTCTTGCTACGGAGGGGATTCGAAGTCCGGTCATGTTCTCATCGCCAAACATGTTTAACTCCTTTGTGATTTCAATTTGATGAAAAGTGGTAATCTTGGGGCTTGCAATTGGAGTTAACAATATGATCATCGCCTTCTTCCGAAGTGAAGGGGAAACCTGAGCACTGCTCATACGCGAACGTTGTTGAATGTTTAGGTATGACAATAAAGTCCTGTTTCTTATGGATTCATTGAGGCAGTAGCAAGGAGAATTGCTTCGTAGGAGCACGAGCGAAATTCACTTCCGATAGCTACAGTTTACTTTTGACAAGTTCGAATAAGAACCACACTCGAATCTACTGCTTTTCTATTTGGACCAAATGGAAAGCCTAAATGCGAAAATTGTGGTCAAATGTAGAGAACGCCCAAGATTGAGTTCAGTTTATATCCAACAAATTCCGAACTACTTATCAATAAACGTTAGACAGCCCGAATGAGAAAAGCGTACGTTGTTTGAGACACGCATTCATAGCTGATGCAAATTAAGAGGTGAAGTTCGAGAACGGTTTTTTATAAGCATAATACAAACTCAGAGACTCAATATGAATGGCATGTAAATGACTCAGTAAAATTAAGAGAACGGTAAGTGTTAGAAGGAAAGGGAATCTAGTGCACGAACTCCCCAAGTCTTTGTATTCCAGTGTTCCGTTTGAAAGTAATTTCAACGACATAAGCAAAACGCGTTCACAGGCAAGCATCATCATTCCCAACATTGAACCGTAACCATGTGTATTAAACCTTCGGTTGCCCTTGTTCGTGACATTAGTGTACGTAATAGCTGAGTGATGAATACATACAAATGCTTTGAGAAGGAAATAGAAAGAAAGCATCGAGGCACCATGAAAAAGAACAGTCGACGACGTCATTTGTTAGAATATGCTTGAGACCGATTGACTATTCATAAATTCTGAACAACTGGCAATTTAGTTTATTCCGGTTTCATTTATAAATAAACCAGACTACCGACTATTCGCAATTTTTTTCTGAAATTATATGTCTTCAATCGGTCTCAAGCATATTTCAGCAAATAGTCTACACTTACGAATCTCACGTTGAAAAAATATCAAGTGAACTAGTACGTTTGATCAAACTTGAGGCGTGACCAATAAACCAAACTACCATTCGTTCACAAGTTGTTTTTAAATTAACAGTCAACAATTCTGCGGACACAGACTGACTGCGAACCGCTACCAACCAGTGGTAGCGAACTCCTTACCATGGTAGTCATCACCTTTCAACCTTGCTCAGTGGGACCGGCTCAGCTTTCGTAGTCCGTGACTACTCCATTACCTTGTGGTTTTTCCAATTGGTGAAGCGATCGATAGTCCCCAATGGCCTGTCTCCATTAGTGAAGACACTAAATTCAATCTTGTAACAACATTTTACACTTTGAAGGTGCAAAGTACATACTATGCGGATCAGCCATATCATTTAATCGGTTCAGCACGGTCTGCATTTTCCTTGCAGATGTACTAAGTGGACCAGTGTTGTCTGCGTACTCTATCAGGTAGATCGTCACGTGGCAGTTCCTCTAAACTTCCACTTGCTCCTTCCAGAAAATCATGCATTCAATAGCTTGAGAAAAAAAGGGAGGCCCCTGTCTAATTTCACTTGAAGTGGGAACGCTCTAGCTAATTGCTCCTAAATGCGTACCCAAAACTGGAAGAGAACGACTTCAGTAAATTGACGCTTCGTTGCGACTCTGCGACAAAGACAGTCCCACATAGCATATCGGGCGAGGCACTCAGGAGCAACCTTTATGTCCAAAAACCCCATTACCATTAACCAAGAAAATGAGTGCAGATACCCCAACAAATGAGACAAAGTGAAATTATAAACGATGCACCCTTTGTGTTTCCGGAGCCGCCTTGTTGTGAGACCCGCGGCCAGTATGAAGTAGCCATCATACGACTTCCTTTCTACCACCTTCTAAATCGACAGAGAGGACATATTAGCCTGCATCTCGTTAGTCATCTGCGTCGAAACGTGTGAGCAGATGCAACTTAGTCTACAGATATGATGAGATTGTGTCGAGATGATACGTGAATATTGCAGTCGAGTAATTGTATCTTGCACAGCACGCAAGTTTAATTCGAGACTCAACAGTATCTGTATTTCAACCAACTGAGCGGAAGGGTCTTAATCTTTTTCTGTAGTAGTAATGTAAAACTTTCCTGCAAACTCTCTTGCAGCCGCGTATGCTTAATCACTAACAAAGGTTGGAGAACTGAGGGAAATTACATTCCTTCAATGAAGTGAACCCAACGTCTTTGTTAAAGAATCGTAGATTCACGATTATCATGTCATCAGGTTAACTACAACACAATGACTATGAAAACGGTAACTAGGTGAATCAGAGAATTGGTCAACAGAGGTCATGAACAGCGTGTTTATTTTCACTTACACAGTCATTCTTCCAGTTTGTGAGCTGAATTGATTGTGGACCAGTGGGGACCAAATTATTACTCGATCGTCACATACATGAGAGACAATCGGTACTATAACTTTCTCAACCACCATATTAGGTTAGTCTCACAGGTCATCAGCCACACAAGTCTGACTGAATGTCCTTTTACGGTGCCCTTTGCTGAAATGATTGCAGCTATGAACTTCGTTGAATTTGCCTTTTATTTATTCCCATTCACTTTTCCTTCATATCTACGAACCGTCCAATGTTATTTTGCACCGATTAGCACAGAGACAGGTACGCACAAGCATAGATCTTTCCCCCTTTTGACAAACTACAAACCTAAGTGTCTGCACGAACGCAGAGGTCATGGGTGCACAGTCGGATACAATTGGCCTCGGCAATGGTCAGTATTCGGAATGTTACCATTTTTGATGAATCTCTTGGCGCAGGGTTAGCAACGTGCAGGACATATTTTTTACTGACTGAATGAGTAAAGTTGGTCAGATGGGCAACAATCGCGTTTGGAACAGTCTCAATCACAATACCGTTGAACCATACAGGGTGCTGTTCACGCACTCTATTTGACAGTCGTTTTGTAGTATGATCAATATAAGATGTTTGACATGAGCAAACACATGAGTACACAAAACAGTTGGTTGCAGAACATGGAAGATTGCCTCTGAGTTGTGGCAGGATAAAGGGTGTTGAACGGAAACTCACTGACAGTTGAGCGGTAGGGTAGGTTGTTTTGACCAACTTTTTGAGCCTTCTTGCGATAACTTCGGCCATGGGATCTTCTTTTCAACGGAAACTAATAAACTCGAGTTTATTATTCACAAAGATGACTTCAGTTTCAATTCTACCACCTGCATCGCCTTCTGAATTAAACGAATTGGGTAGGCATTCCGCATGGACACTCCTTGTAGAAAATCTACCTCAGCTTGTAAAGTGTTGGGGGGTGCAGATCTTTAACGTTCTACCCGTCAGAAATCGCATGAGGTTTCGCTTTTGATTTAACCAACATTCTAAAACTTCATTTCACTGTTGTTCTCTGACCCCTTGGTTAATTTACTAATGTTATGGACTGAGTTAAAAAAATACGGGAACTCTGTTTATGTAGCAATCCACATTGACGACGCAAAAGGTGTCATCATCATAACGTCTATACGGTGTAAACTGCTCAATAACTGCACTCAATTGGTCAGACTCCAGTTTGCTCATGGGAACATCAGCTAACAGGTGACCCAGAGCCGAACCCATTGCCAATCCATCTCTGTTAACCAGATACTGAACGTAACTAGTAAAAACACCAACAGTTCTGTCGGTTAATCTTTTTGGATGCCCACATATTCGTTGTTACCGTCGATATAATCGCATACGCAGTCAACTGTCTATTGTAGATGTACGTTCATGAATAGTAAGGCCACATCGAACGAAAAAATTCTTTGATTGTTTAGGTTCAAGCTTTGGATTAAGTCGATGAAATGAAACATGTTCTGGAGACTGTTTTGTTACGTTCAGTCTGATGGATATGACCAGACTGGCGAACCATTTGGCTAGAGCATAGTAAGGCGAGTTGCACATATGTATATGAGTCTGAAAAGCAAACCTTCTTTGTGCAATTTGAGCAGACTGTATAGCCTAGAAACTAAAGTTCCAATGGGACTAGTGCGTTTATAAGTGGCAGTATCAATCATCCTATTCTGTTTTATTCGGCGCAGCGTCCTAGGTATCGTCCTTTCTATGGCTGATGTCTTGTCTTCCTGCTTACATGAATTTTCAATTATCAGCTAGAATATAATTCAGTCTGGTAACGTAATCAGTCTTGTTCATTGAAACAACTCCTGTTTCACTACCTGGTCAGGAAGGCATTATGCGTTCGTTGTTTTGTAAACACTTTAGTACATCGAAATGTTACGTACTTGATAAGAAACATGTCGTCCATAACCTTTGTTTACCGTTTTTCTGACACATTCTACTTACCGTTTTTATATTTATTTTGTTGTAATTAGCCTGGTGGTCAAACAGGGAAAACGAATCGTGCTAGCTACTTTGTTGTTCTCACGACTTCACTTGGTATTTTTGAACGAATTATCATATCAGGTACTGAAGAACGATGTTTTTTGCAAGTGATTAAACCGCATGGATAGTTTACATCAGTCATACAGTGAAACGAGGCTAGTTTTGGTATGACAGATAACATCGGCTTTACAAAGTGTTCACAGTTACGTATAAGATGTTGTGCTCAATGGCACTTCGATTGCATCCCATAAGTTTACACTTGTGAAAGTAATGTACGCGGCATAGTGTAGCGGCAGGCAGTACGATAAGATCATTCAAATCGTATGTGAGCCAGACGGACAGTTAGTGAAAACGGAGGTTGCGTAGTGCAAATGTAACACAAAACTGCTGCAGCACTACAAGACAAAGAAAGTATCATTCGTCCAAACATAATTCGATCAAGTCTTGAACTTTATGTCTTCGTCAGGTTTCCGTTTCACAGAGCACAACGTATGGTAACAGAAGAACACTTGAGAAAACGAGGGCTAGTTCCTGTACGTCATTGTATTGAAAAGTAGATACTCAGCAAAATTTTCCCACTAATATTTGCCCCCAGTCTACCAGGATTACCCTAATTACTATTTTCCGAAAACCTGTCAATTTTACTCGATCACTTAAATAAAGGAGTATTTCCGCCCTGACGGATGGGCATTTAGAATAAGCGGTAAAACGCATACTGACAGGTCTATATGAAAGATATTACTAGCGTTCTACCGCACATAACCAGTAATCTGTACATCCATTCGTCCGCCTCAATACTGTTTGCAGATTTGTTATTATCTGTGGAAACAGATACATTAGTAGAACTACAAGGCACTTCAAAACATACATTAAAGAACATCGAAATGATTTTTGGATTTGCAAGGCGGTTGTATCATTATAAAACATCTACAGACCGGAGACCTAGTGAATCTCAAGACCACCTTCAGAGTACAATCAAGCCCGAACCTAAAACAAGCACTCAGTGTTACAGAAGCCGTCTCAATGCACTGACTGTGTCTCTGTTTCTAGATGGACGCATTATTGACAGGACGCAGTAAACTTTCAATCAATTTCTATTATCATTTCGTCCAGTGTTATTCGATAAGCATTCTTTTATTCCTGTCTACTTTGCGTGAATTCTCTACGAATGGCATTCCCCTTTTCCATTCTCAACACCCGCTTGAAATTTCGTAATTCAATCATTTAGTATCATTTCTATGATCAGTGGTGATAACTAGGTTTCAGTTTCATCAAGCTGCCCTCTTTTTCGTCATCTGACTGTCTGACTCAGACATGATTCAATTAGTACTGTCTTCCTACTTCCCTCTATTATGCGTTGTGTATGTTAATTTCACAAAATTAGCCGATGAGATGTGAGCAAAAGATTAGTGTGCGAGACATCTCACATACTGTTGTTATACATTTTTTCAAAACTATTGGTAGAATCTAACTGTTTTAAGGAAGTTGGTTTCATTCCGCTTCCCAGTTTTTTTCTCATATCACGTGGTGGATCGATACATCAAAAGAGGGAACAGCAGTGAACTGTGTCCACCGCGACTCCGCCCACTCAGTTGTTTCGCGAAGCTCGTTTTAAATTTCTACCAGTTAAGGTTGAAATACATTACTTCCTCATAACGTTTGTATGCGTTCAAAATTGCCATAATGAGGGAATTTTTACAAACAGCAATGCAGTGGTTTCTAGAGTATACTGTATATCTGCCATCTGTTTGCGTGAATTTCGACATCCTAACTTAGTGTAATAATGAATAGAAACTGTTTCAAGCACTTCACATGATGGTTGAGCATGTTACCTTTGAGAAACAGTTAAAATCAGTACGACAGAACTCCATTTTTCTCTCGATGATTTGTAATAAGTTGACCATTCAGTCGTTTCCAATGATGACAACTTTCGTAACAATTTTAGTTTTGCTTTCAACGAAGTTCCTTATGGTTTACCACTGCTATATACCATCTTGATCACCTGGTATATGCCGTCGACTCATACAGGCTCAAATGAGTCACGTACTGGTACATATTCAAGTGGATTAGCACCTTTTGTCACTAGAAGCCAATACTGAGGCCATGTGGAGATGCATTTAAATTCACGCCATGATAATCGTTTGTAGCAGTCTCCGTCTGAGTCATATCTTATCCAGTGATGATCCATCACTGTATAATGCATTCGGTTTCGTGATTCCTCAAAACCCTGGAGGAAGTATAGAACATATATAGTTAGAAAAATTCAAGTCGGTTACTTCTGAGTGGAAAAAGTTACACTAAGTAGAACCCGAAAACTGGTCAGAAATAACCCGTTAGTTGTTTCAATGTTAATGAGTGTTGCTCCGCAGAAGGTTTACTAAGAAAACGCAAATCACACCACTCGACACAGTTACTCGTGACGGTCATCGGCTCCAGCCCAGGTAGACTCCTAAACCCCTTCTTGGGAAACGAAAGCAGCTTACAATTCTTAAGTCACTGATGTCTGCGGTCACGAAGGTGACCACGCAGATTACCATAGATGACAAAGATGACTACATAGATGTTCCCAAACGGACAGTATTTAATTGTTAATCGATTAACCTGGTCCCTCACTTTCCTACTGGCTGATAAACGACTAATCTGTAGGAATCCTGACGATGATGCACTTAATTGGTTAGTTTGTTGAAAACACATGATTGGCTCGTTACTATGAGTTTTAATCATATCAAAATAGATTGGATCTGAATCTGACGATTTTGTCATTTCATCATCCTATACATGGTCTAATCTTCTGAATCAGCGATTTCACTAATTTCCAGCATATCGGGTCGTTATCCTCCTCAACCTAGTTTCCTTACTTCCCTTCTCAACGTGTATCACGTGGATATTCAAATTAGAACAATGAAAGTTGGAAATATTTTTTATATAATGCACTATATGGTGAAGTATAAGTTAAAAGATTATTGTGATAAACTAACGCCATCGAAGGCAACAGCTGTTATATCATCTTAACAGGGTTGGGCTGAAAATCAGTCAGAAATGGTGGCGTTGGTGAATTCCAGCGTGCACTGTTCGAGAAATCCTGCCGGGACAGTGGATCCCCTGGATCATTTGATGGATTCCATATGATACAGTAGGACGGGTGGGTAATCAGGTCCAAATGTGAAACTTCTGAGCTCCTGGCGTGGCTTCGTAGCTCAGCTGGTAGAGCGCTTGCCCCATTGAGTCATGGTCTTACTCTCGCTGGTTCGAATCCAGCCGAAAACCTGACTTTTCACAGTTGGGTCTCATTTACATTCTTCAATCTCACATATTGAGATATTTGAAGCATCCCCCTAATCATCCTTACGTTCACTTTTCTGGTATCGCTTTCTTAATGCTGACTTTGAGACACGCTAATCTACACCTGTACAGTCTGACTGTTTTTATGAGAGCCGCTTTCTCATAATCACTTAAAAACTTCAACTTTTGGTATTTAAAGTGTTTGCTTGCTAACACCAAACGATACACGAAACCGAACCCAAACATCGGATACCAGAGATCGTAAAATGATGTGTATACTTGACATCCAACTCTCGAGTTTCTTTGGTGGTGAGTAAAACTCTTTTCACTGTGGATTATTGAATACGCAGCTCAAGGTTAAATGAAATGCAAGTTTTGCGTTAAATGTGCTTTAAGACAAAGAAGACCACACGAACTTTAAACACAAACTTTGAGGTCACTTAATACACTGTCGGTAATGGGGATAAAAATTCCTCAACTCATTAGACTCACCTTTTGCCACAATACATTCTTCGCCGGCTCATTAACATAGTGACGTAGAGTACGCTGTAGTTGATCAATATCTTGAATTAGAGAAGTGAAAGCGTCTGGTAATAAGTCGGGAGTCTTTTGTCTTATTCGTCTGTTTGGTTGGGGTCTTTGTGACCTACCTGTTTTCTGGCTCGTAGTGTTTGGGACTATGGCGTTGGTTCAGATTAGGTGGGATGACCGTAATTACTGATTGACGGGGAATTCTCTGATTTTGATTTTGATTGTTAAACGTAGCAAGTGGGTGTTCCATATGTGCAGTTTAATCTTCAGTTACTGGCTTGTAAGTTGAGGAAACCCAAATGTTTTAGTGTGACGCAAGGTTTTGATAGTTTGAGTTTTCAACCCCCCTTCTATCCTGAGGTTTACTCGTCCTAACATTTTAGTTGTGATTGGGATTGAATATCAACCGCTGATACATTGTCACCAAATATGATTCGGACGACTGGTTGCAGTGTGCAGTCCCAAACAAATGGATAATGACAGACAAACCACTGTGTAGCCTGTGAATGACATGTTATCCTATGCAAAAACTTAAAACTGTTTGTAAACGAACACTTTTTGTTGCTCGTTACCTCTAGAAACTCTACCAGATATTCACGAGTTCCTGTGCTTGTTTGCCTTACCTTGTCACTGGTGTCCAAAAACTATTTCGGTAGTAATGTGATCGCTGAACGTCTCTGAACTCATACCTGTGTACATGTAACAGCTATATCCGATATACATTCACAAAGACTCAAAGAATGCTGCCTTCTCACTTCTGCTCACGACGAGCTGTGTGGTATCTGGTGAATGGGATTAGGGCTATGAATCTAAAACACTCTTGAAGTATAACAACAGGAGATAGATCGGTTTAAAATGGTTTTGCAAACATTATAGGTTTTGCAAACTTTTCGACAAATTCACTGACAACCAACTGATTGGGCAGGCTAGGCATTAATTTCGAGCAGATGTGTCTGAGCGTGCAGATGTAACTGTCCAGTTTTACTTAGAATAAAGTTGGTTGTGCAGTGGTTAACATAATCGCCTGCGAGGACGTGTACCGAGATACAGCCGCCGCTAGTGGAAAATATGTACGCTGTAATGAAGCAGAACTCAAGTTCGTCTTAGAGCTCTTGATTCATTTATTAAGTGGTCGGCTGCTGTTTGGCGGATATGTCTTCCAAGCTGAGGCCCTCGTGACTGATTGCGTTGGTGACTAGAGATGTCAGGAGAGGTGGTGATTAGCTGGGCTCTATGGTTTGAACGTTACTGTTGTTTGGCTGAGTTGAGTAATATTAATCAGGACGCTAAAAGGTTCGGTTGTGGAAAGCTTACTTTCAGTTGCAGCTTGATTGCCTTTTTGTATGGGGTAGGCACCTTAATGTTGAATGATTCTGTTTAGATATCGGTAGTTTTAGTAATTAGGTCTCATTATTTATCTTGTATTTTGCTTTACATTTGGGGTTTGTTCTTCTCTCCACAGTTGTATAGCGACTGAACATTGATGGGAAATGTGCTGTTCAATTAAACTCATTTTTTACGAAATGAGTTGAACGAATAAATTAGAACTGACATACTGTGTGTCAGTGTTGGCGTGAAGAATGAGTTAAACACCTGACAAGTTTTTTTTAAAGGAAGAAGCACTGCGTAAGTGTGACTCGTAGCAAATGAGAAAATTCAAAGTAATTTTCCCAAAAAACTGTCAGTTAGTAAAGTTATTCCAATAAATTAAATGAACTACGTCAGATAAAGCAAGGGTTTCGATATTTGGGCAGTTACTGAGAAGAATAGCTTGTAAACACCGAGTCGTTAAAGACAACCTCAGTCACCATAACACAGAAGTGTTACTGACAATTAAAAAGAAATACAGAAGTGGACAATTTTCACTTAAGGCTAGAGCCAGTTTGAAGAATTCAGATACCTGATCAAACGGTCGAACATAGGATTCTGAAAAATTGTTCTCTCACGTGAATTAGTCAACCTAGATCAAATTGAAGCGCAAGGCGGCCCAGCCCCCATAATAAAACCAACGCTGTGAAAATGCAACCCCGTTACGCTCTGATGACAGTCGGAGATACACACATAGAAGGAACATTATAACAGCGTTGCTAAACAGAATTTTTGAGCTAATCGCAAATACACCCGATGAGAATGTGCCATGCGGAGTAACCTGCGAGCGCATCACTGCTGCTCAGAAAAATTGGGCTCGTTTCTCTATTATGTTACAGCAGTATGTGTAAAATATTTAGTCAAACCATGAGGAGAATTAATAGGTGCGCAGAACCCTCTAATAACTGTCTATTTGAAAGTCAAACAACATATATTAATGTGTGAGTACCATTTTATGAGTATCAACCAGTAGATCGACTAATTTGGTAAACAACGAGGTATGTCAGCGATGCACAACTAGTAATTCACTAATGTGTCCGTCGCAAATAAAAGCAAGAATACACAGTTTCTTTCGAAATAGCATATCTAGAAACGACTAGCGAACACCTAGGCCAGCGCCAATTATCAAACGAATTGGATCTGATTTATCACTCTGTTCACAACATACACATCATTCACATTGCTGTGAAGGATCCTGGCACTGTATAGATGCCTGAAGATTCATCTCGTTTGTCTGCAGTATCACATACAAAAACCATCCTAATGATCACAAATGCATATTGTGGTTACCCTACTAAAAAAAGGTGAGCGTGACCCTTGTTGTCCTAGTATTTACTTGTATGCCATGCACTTGAGTGTTATGCACCAAGTTAGGTCGTTAGCTGACCTCGAGTTTTCGGTCTTTCTAGCCATATTCACCATCGATATTATTTATGGTATAGTATGAGACCAGTTTTACATAATTCACTAAGTATTTGGCCACCGTTATTCACATCTAACTGAAATAGGTTGCAGTGTAGAACTTCAAAACGTGTTCTACGAGTTCGTTCACCATCTGACTCCGAAAAATAGTGTAAACTGGATCAATTCTACAGGCGCTTTTAATATTTCAGAGATGACCTTACTTTCGTTTAGAGACTGTTGCTACGCGCGTTGATTGCATTGGGGGGATTCCTACGTTCAGTCCGGAGCACCACCCCAGTCATCCTTTGTGGAATCTGTAACAACAGACTATTCCCCTAAAACCCAAAGGGTATTTCTTCAGAGTTGGGGTGCGTCCAATCTAAAATACCCTCCACAACCCTGCCTTTGAGATGACATCTGTACGTTCATAATGTTAGTCTGAAACTCTGATTGGTGTAGCTAGCTGGACACGATGGAATTAATGTATAGTCTTTGGTAAAAGTACTAACATGTCATTGCTTGAAGAAACGTTGTTCTTTTACACTCGAGTGCTCGTGGTTGTGTCTTACTCCTTTATCTATAGCCTTATTTCAACCTTACCATATTCTATATTCCAGTAAGCCACAATATTTTGAAAACAACATGTTTATTCTCATTCTTCTCCGTGTGTTCTACAATAGTCTACTGCCGTCCAATGTAACTACAATAACAATAGTACCCTGTAAGGCTACACGGGACACACTCTGGACTAATGGTCAAATTATTTCATCTAAGTATGGGTGAAAGATAAATAACAAAAATGAAAATCTCGCTTTTATCAATCTTGTGGGCTTGTGAACTTACAAGTACATTTGGTACATCAAATTCAACAGTTTTCCGTTACAGGATGAAAGTGTTTTATGATTATTTCGTTGATGGTGCTGAAGTCGAAGAATTCCAGAACCAGACTATTACGAACATCCCTTTACTTGAAACCTTCTGTCTTTCTCAATAGCGAAGTTCGTGTGAAAGATAAGAAAACAGATGATCTACAACGCACATTGAACTGTATAGTTTAGCGATACAAAGTTGGATGTATACAAGCACTGTAACATTTCCAGAGGAGAACGTTTGCGTGGTACGATAATTGCCACGAGAATATTAACACACCATCTAGTAACACTACTACAAAACCGACATTCGCTAGTATCAAGATACTTGACTGTGAGTGTAGCCGTCGTCTCGCCCTCTCACGCGGCTCATCACGTGACAAGCCTAAGACTAAGTG
>LUCH01004215.1:44859-56877 GCA_013368495.1 Paragonimus heterotremus | reverse complement strand
TGTGGCAGTTAAGCATCAGTGTGAACCACTGGTATATTGCTGTCTATGATGATGATTATGACTGTTTGCTGGTCGATCGTTGTATTCTCCTTCATCCGACTTGCTCACCAACGTTTTAGTGTAAACTCTGGTCATCTCAAATTACGATGGCTTTCGTGGACATTTTAAATTCAACGGGAATCAAAATAGTTTGCCGACATCATTCATCTCTCTATGAACGAAGTTATTTCCACTTAGTTATGTTCTCGAATTTACATTCTATGCTCCAAGACGTGAACTGCCAGAGTGCAGTGAACACAGTTCTGCTGTTCCCATCCGCTATTTACTGGTGTTGTTCCTATATGCCACTCTGTACGTTTTCTGCATAAAAGCCACACTGCTTATTGATCAACATTTTGGCCTAGGAGGTTCAGTAGATACAAGTCTACACTTTAGAAAGTTTTTCAGTGACTTTTTTACGTCTTCTGTTTGTTTATTGCGTTTCACTGTTTTCTAGAATGTCCGCCGTTTTTGCGCCTGACCCCACAATTTACTCCGTCAACCCCAATTCGGTTAGCGTGCAACGGGTGAGTTTTCTTATTAGTCATATCCCGTTTGTAATTGATTTGACCAATTAGCTTTTAGATGAAAACGATCATATAATTCAACTTGTTGTCGAATTGTCTCGCAAAGGAAATTTAGAAGAGGCTGCCCAATTGCAACTTGTGTTACAACGGAACATCGTCTACCTTGTGTCAATGGTTGACCAACAGAAAATGGAACGCTCTCTTTCTATGCAATCTGCCGATATGTGAACAAACACACAAACCAGAACATATCCTCTTGGACCGGATCTGTTCGAAATGGTGCGGTTCTGTTCGAGTTATGGCCAGTCATTTTGACTTTTCACCAAGATCCTTCTATACTTACTTTCCATCCGTGATGAGATAATTCAGTACTTGAGAAAATACACAGTCGTTTCGATCATGCATTTCACATGCTTCTCAAACTAGATAGTGTCGATTGGTTTCAAGCCAATGTAACCTGGTTATCTAAAACCCTTTGTGAAGATTGATACACGGCTTACTCAAGCAAAAGTAACATAACACTGACTTCAGTCCTTTTTTCGAACTCGGGCAACTTCGCCCCATTTTATGAACATGTTTGGCGTCAGTTCACTCTCCGTAACCGGCACTCGGAAGTCGTGTGACCCGTTTTGATTCCAAAATTTCTTTTTGGTAAAAGTATATAGATTTTTGCGTAGGGTTCTACAACATAATGTGATAAATTTGTCTGCGATATAAATCTGTGTTTACTACATCTCCGATTGATATGTTCTCCTCTAGGTTACATGCAGTTCGCGTTGTTTGTAGTTCGCTTTAATCGGATCTTCGGTGACAATATGCACTTTTTTCTTCGTCCCGCTGGTCGAGCTAACATGTGTATTTGGTTCCATAAACGTCGTCTCCAGGAATAGGGGTGTTGGTGTAACGGATCTGGAAATCAAACCAGGACTGATACTCGGTGGATGCGGACTTGCGGCGATGGGACCCATCATGGCTTGTCGCTGCTGTTGGCGTTGCGTTTGTTCCAGCCTGTCCAATTGTTCACCCTGTCTGACTATCTGAAACAGGTAGTATTAGTCGTTTTATACTTGTGCATATGATTTACAACAGAACCAGACAGACGTGACAATGGTCAACTTTAACTGTGAACCAAAATCGGCTCGTATGTAGTTACGCGTATTCTCCGCCATGTAACGCTAATCATTTTAATAAAGCGACACGAATAGTTGGAAGTTGTGGATCAGGCTGTCCCACGGGAATAAGTCGAAGACGCTGTTGTATGAAACGTTTCGAAGTATATTTACAACATGGTCAAACCTGGAATCACATTAAATACAAATTGCTTGAAAACTCACTATTGGTCTATTAAACGTTTTTTGAGTAACCCCTCGGTTTGGCGCATTCCCACAACTTGACCGGTTTTCCTTCAGATAATCCGTTTCCTCACACTGTTCATCTGTGGTATCAGTCTAACGAAACTAGTCCCATCCCTCTTGACGAAGTGACTCGTTCCACATGAGCCATCTGGTTCAGCCTAGGCCAAGATAATGCAGACATACCGTGGCGATGAGAGAGAATGTTGTAAGCCGAACCGAACGTCTACTTTCGTTTCAGGAAGTACATCCAAGGCAATCTTGACCGTCGGATGTATCATGTATTTCGACTGCGTAAACTCATGCGAGCAGGTCGGTAAAACCGTAGAATTCCTGTAGGCCAGCTAGATTCGGATTAGGATATCCTGCCGATAGTACTCTGGTTCTTGTAGTTTTGCATTTCCGTCTCGCTTGATTTGAATACAACCACAACAGTATGATCAAAAATAACCTCTAAACAGTGGAATAACTGGGCTGGCTAATGACACACACTGCTTATTAGCATGGTTGAGTCCGAAATCTGGCTTGCTGAGCAAAACTAATGTGTTTGTTCGGTCGACCTGTGGGCGCTCGTCTGGTCATACCACACAGGGTCAGTCAGCCATGGACTGGTTGAAATGATATGCTTGATCGTGACCACTTCTGTAAATGCCATGGCAGGATTGCGTTCGGGACATATTAGGACTGGTTTGTTACTCAAATATAAGACGCGTATGTTCAATTCTCCAAGCGACATATAAGTTACAACGCACCAAGGTGGGTTCTGTAACCTTATTAGTGGCAGGGATGCAAATTAAATTGACTATCGACAGCGTACTGTCCTACTGAACATATTTTATTCTATCGGATTACATGCAGATTAAAACATGAACATCCTTGTACGTGTTGCGCGAGCATGACACGGTCGCGCCTTTTTTCCAATTGGTTATGTTCAGTTGCATTTCGGGAAACAATTTAGTTAATATCTCGTCACAACTGGTACTTCCGACGACTTTCGCAGACAGCTGCATTTCAGGCGAACTAACAAAATGCATGTGAATATCAAAGGGGTCAATATCTTGCGTTGATGCTTCAGTGGGGGCATTAAAATTCGCTGTGAAACTCACACTTTTCCTTCACTTATAGCTGGATTGGTTACTCTCAAAGTGTGAGCGATTTTTTGTTGAATATTGGGGTTTAGGCATGTGTGTTTGTTAATGAATAGGTCTCACTCCTTTCCTTCTCTTTGCTTCACAGCTGGGTTTTGTTTCTTATCTCAACAGTTGTGTGACAGTTAAGCATCAGTGTGACCCACTGATGGGGTTCAATCCCTTAGCTATTTATTGGCCCAACTTCTGGCATACACTAAACAGTGTCATAGCGCTTGTGGCTGGTTGTCTCCAGATGATTTATTAACAGTTCAGACTCTGAAGTTATCAGTTTTTAAATTCAGACCGACCAACATTAGTTCCTTAACGGATACTGAATTCATCAACGCCAGAGTACGAATGAAGTGGAACTGCGATACAGCTTAGCTTAAATCGCCCGGTTCTCCAACTCGTTTGACTGTCCCGACGCGCGACCTGTTGCAGCATACCTGATGATGGCTGTAGTACTCACGATTAATCGTGAGTACTACAGTCGCGTTTGTGAACTCTGTACAGCTGTGTCACTGCCGATATGCCTCATTGTCTGTTCTTGTTTTATGTTACTCTTGGTGCCAATGTTTGAGATGTTACTAATTACAGTAGTAGCAGCAGGTTATGAGTTAAGGAGATACTGATCGGTTCAGATTGACTTATCGAAGTCAGGATGGCCATACGGCTACGCCACATCGACTCACCTGTTCAAATAGACGCCAAACAACCTGCGATATGACACGCTTGGTTACAATATAGTTATCCACAACCTAGATATTGTTTGATTCGTTGAAATGTTCCACCATTTCCCCATTCCGGGACACTGCCAATACCATCAAGTGATCACATCTACAAATAGTGTTCGTACACATCCGTGGTGAAATCCGGTTTACACATGCCGACCTCAGTCTAGCCATGTTCTTCCAGTGTAATTAGGGTCCTTACTGTTCGTAAGTGTTATCCATTCAAACTCTCTGGATAAGCGCAATATATTGTAGGTTTCCATCTTAAAAATTATCAGTAGTACAGATTTAAATAATTATCGTGGTAAATAATCTGTTTATCAGTTTCTGAAGCACCCTACTTATTCGGATTTATGTGAGAAATCTCAATCGTATGGTTGACGTTTGGAGCTGGCAGAACGGTTGCTACGTATTCTCGAAGCGACGCGACAACCTGAGTAGTGCGCACAAGCGGTTATTGTCGAGCATGCAAGTGTAACAATGGCCTCCCGCCTGATGATAGTTAGTTCGTATAGTAATCTACACGCTTGTCTTAAACCCGAGAGTGTTGACTTGCACTAGCTTGTGTTACTGGTGAACCATGACTAACAGGTGAAACTGAAGTATATAATTATTCTATTCGAAGTGAATTGATAGAGATTTTGTGTGTATATATGTAGTCTGTCACTGTACCTCGTTGCAACCGCGTATGTTTCCTCTGTTGGCTGACTGGTGTGAATAGGCTGCGCATTACATGGATGGTGGTGGTGAGTTTTCTGGTTATGTTGGATTTGTGCGTGCGCGTTGTTGGCTGTATGTGCGTCTATCCGTCTGACTTACTGCATGCATGTATGTATATGATTGTGCGCAGATTTCTGCTACTTAGGTAGCAATTTGTCTGCAAATCTTCCCGTTGACCGCGAATTACGAGCTCGCGTGGCAAAGGTTAGTGTTGCCTTCGTACGTCTTGAAAGACGTGTCTGGAAGAAACACGGCTTGAAGATGGCCACTAACCCATGTGTCTACCGCTCAACTGTACTGTTTATACTGCTGTACGGCAATGAAACTTGGACACTGTATCAACGGAGCGTGTGCTATCAGAGCCGTTTCCATTCGCAATGTCTAGGACTCACCTTAGGTGTTTAGACATGGTTCCGAACACTGAGGTACTGCGGCGAGCGGACATGGAGGGAATGGAAGCCATGCTGATGCTGAATCAGCTTTGTTGGCTAGGTCACGTCCATCAGATGGATGATGACCGTATT
Source organism: Paragonimus heterotremus (assembly GCA_013368495.1). Classification (NCBI taxonomy): domain Eukaryota; kingdom Metazoa; phylum Platyhelminthes; class Trematoda; order Plagiorchiida; family Troglotrematidae; genus Paragonimus; species Paragonimus heterotremus. The sequence continues at coordinate 51,854 of LUCH01004215.1, read as the reverse complement.
CCAAAACAGTTGTTTTACGGACAACTGGAATCAGATAGCGAAATCCTGGTGGTCAAAGGCGGAGATACCAAAATGTTATCCAGATAAGTCTTTTACGTCGTAACATTGATTGTAGCTGTTGAGAATTCTTGGCATTGAACCAGATAGTCTGTAGGTATACGATCCAGATGGGCGTCTGCAAGTTCAGGGAGCAGCAGTTGCGCGGTACGCAAGGGAACCATCTGTGTGATAGGTCGTGGTGACGATAATATGGCGTTGCGATGTGCACGGTCGTGAATACGCTGGCCGTTTGAGATTAGTAGGTCATCAACGTTCTCATATTATACGCCGTCGACCAGGTGACAACAAGTACGTTAGAGCCGAGTAGACTATATCAGTTATATCCAACTTTTCTTGTTCACATCAACGAACGACTACCATCGTTTAGAACTCACCCGCTCCCATTTTCAGAAATCTGGTTGTTTGTGGACTTCTGTCTTTCTTTTTCTTTGGCATTGTTGGTGTACTGTATGACTAATGTTTTGTCTGTGTTCTTACAGTCCAACCTTGCATTTTGATTGTACTCCATATCTTCTCTAGACTACACTAACATGTACTTCTATAGTGGAATGCTTCTTGTGTCATTTTCAATATCTATCTTCCCGGCGTCGATCTTACCATTGGAGTCTCTGTTTACCTTTCGAGAGATAGGGGTTTCAATTTCGAGCTAGCCTATGAATTGGCTAACCAGCATTGGCTGACTGGACACAAATGCCTCACTCACATACCTACTGGTCTTATTCCTTCGAGTTTACACCGGGCACGTGGTGCGTGGGTAGAACCACAAGTGGTGCAGCGCAAGCTACTTGCGATGATGATCAGGCTCAGGCGTTCTTTGACTTCGGTCACTGTGACAGGCTAATCCGAATCGGATGCTACCAACCGTAGTCGGTTACCAACTGTGAACGCCTTTCGCCCTGTTATGTAATTTGAAATGTGTGCTAATACAAGGAGTTGCTTGTGAGTAGAATTACCCAATCAGAATGCAGGATGCTGAGGGGCGGTACGCTACATTCATACAACAAGACAACCACTGCGTTTAACCATACCTTTTGTTTGTTGATCTGTTAGTTCCATCGACTTGAGCGTTTTCAGCTTGATTACCCCTACATCTTCGTGTGTGCATTCATTTGTTCCGCCGTCTCTTCGTGTCAACTAATGTGTCTGTGTGGGGGGTGGATGTTCCTGCACTCATCTTCGCATCAAGGTTTTCTCGTAGTCCCAGAACGGTGAATGGAGTTTACACTCGGTTTCTGTAACGTTGTCTCGTCTTCCGAATGTGGCAAACCATTCGGCAGCGCTCTGTGCTTGTTGCAATTTGACCGATTATTTCAGCTCCTACAAATTCTTCTGTTACAGTGCTTTATTCTTATTCTTTGTATGCAGAAATTGTTTATGAACGTTCGCTTGCTTGTTGGTTTGGATAGGAGTTTCTTGAGTTTTATTCTGTCCTACAGAACGAAGCACGTCTGCACATAATGGTACTTTACCATTTGTGTTAAATAAGGATCGGCTGCGGTGTCTCGTTAGATATACGATCTGCCCTTCATACGTTTGTAAGTGTACGCGAAATATCTGTATGGACCGTACGACTTCGGCGTGCATTTCAAATACAGTCGCACGACTTTTTATTTAACTTCGTCCCTCCATGTTTTTAGTCTAGCAGATATATGTTTATTGGGCGTCTAATCTGACAATCGTTTGACACCATGGAGTGCACGGCTCAATGCTGAGAAAGATGATTAGGTTTATACCGAAAATGAAACCTGGTTCACCGAATGCCACCTCAATGATCACCCTTCGGGATGACACTTTAATCAGTCTCACACTTGCCGCTTCGTGCAGCTTTTCCCGTGTTGAATATACAGTTTCGTAACGAATGCGTATACCGACTAAGTTGACAACTTAGTTCCGCTAACGTTCACACTCGCCCCTTCCTTATCGGATCATCTTCCCGATGCCCTTCCAGATAGTTAGACTACTCTAGCAACCGACTAACACCAATTTTCAGAATGGAATGTGTGAGCGAATGTTCTGGCAGCCGTGGAAACCGTTTGGTTTGAGAAATCCCTAGGGTTTAGTGGATGGTTAGTTCCTAAATGTGGTTACGCGAGTCGTATGTTTTACCAAAGTCCATCAACTGGGAAATCAGAAGCCGCAGGTTCTGAGGTGGCCTCGTCATTTGGTACCTTCTTATTACCATAAAATACGACGCTCATTGTGAGGCGTTTATGTATGTCACAAAAAGTGAGTGCTGTAGTTAGTTGCTTAGCCCCTCAGGTGGTCTTGTACTCTATATCTGGATGTCTTTAATGTCAACTGCTATGCCCGACGATAATGGTTGATCACGATCGGTGATAAACACTTCATTAAACGTGGTTATGGTTGCACGTCGAATCACTGCACAAGGCTTCGGGGTCAACACAATGACAGCTCATTGGCATGAGTTTGACAAAAGACGATTCGACTTCATGCCTGTGTTTTTGCAGGCTACTTCACCAGTCCCATGCTCGCTAATCGCTACATCACGATTTCTATCATTTAAAGCATTATACTGCATATGAACAGGACGTATTATTGACTAATTAAGTTAGGAGTGATCAAGTTGGTATAACTAAGTCATATCACAAATTTTTAAGCTTTTTAAATTCTGTTGGTTTGTCTTTTCTGGTTCACTTCTCGGTGGGTACCGAGAGGGAATGATTTCTGTTCATCAGGTTACTTTTAACTCATTTTGACGGCAAATTATTTTAGTTACTGTTATTTATGGCATAGACAGAAGACCTTGTACAGTGAACGGAACGGTCCCGAAACCTTCATATCTGTTGTATAGATGACAGTGCTTACAAAAATGACTATGAGCGTGAATGGCACGTATGTGGTTCGAGCCAGTCTACAACAATAGCGTGACGATAACTGTTTCAGAAGATAAGTGCGAACCAGCTATCTAAGTGATCAAGAAGTTCTCAGCCTGACATTCAACACATTCCTAATTTACTTAGTGGGTTAGTGAAGATCCCTGTAATCGATCGGATGACATATTGGTTGAAAGAATTCTATTCCATACCTTCATTTGTAATCACTAAACTAGTACTCGTTCTTATAACTATGGTAGTTGGGCATCAATGTAACTTATGTATTGTCGTCGATGATACTCATCATAATGTGTTTTCAAGTCTGCACTGCACAACAGATCTAATTGTAACTGAAAGAACATTTTATGGGTTTGACCTAGAAATCCTTTTCTTCCTCTCGCCGAGACGACAGTAGCACACAGCTACTCAGTCGTCTAGTAAAAGTAGCGTTTCCAACTGAGAAAGATTTCATTCTTATTCACTCATACCGATCGTCAGCTTCACGATAAGGTGCTGTAACTCGAACCACTGATTGCTTCAGCAGTGACGCGCGATATCCTGGATGAAAAAAATTCGGGCAGGAGAGAAATATGTAAGGTTTGGTAGAAGTGCATGGTGAACATTGACGATTCATTGACTGAAGCGCGGTGACAGTTCGGTTGGTGTTTTTAGCCAGCGATTTGAGTAATGGCATAGTCGCCAACCTGGCAGATATCTTCTCACTTCTGTTGGAATAGCCAGATGGACATTTAGTTGTCTTCATACACTAGGGTGACGTTTGAATATTTAGGGAGGTGATTGGGTTACGAAACAAAGGGGACATTATCGGTGAAGGTTACACTCGATTGATGATATTGACGCTTCCTAGCTCGGTGGACCAATTACCCTGTTGGCACATGTAGATAACGGTCAGAAAATACCTGCTCTATTAGTTTACTTGTGGTAGAGTTTTACTGCGACTTCCCAGCATGAACAGCGGAAGTGTCTCTATTGAACTTATGGAATATTGCCGGCATCTACAATCCGTGGAAGAAGTTTTGAAATTCACTTTCAAGATTACTTTGACACTACCTGTCTGTCCTCTGAATCCATTTGTTTGCAAGACGGTGGAATAAAAAATTAATCTTCAAGAAGAAATCATTGATCTTCCTTACGATGAAGACCCGAAGTTGTTCAATAGTATAGGTATGGATCGACATGAGGAAAGACAAAACTGTTTTTATATTAATTTTCTGTTTTCTGGTCTTATTGAACTGGGACTTATTGCATTGCATTAAGTGCTGTTTTGGTATGGAAGCCATTTATACATAGTTCATAGTGGTGACTCATAACCGTTATTGTTCAAGTTGACTCGAATTTTTTCATAGTCAATCAAAAAAATTGGCATGTTCGGTGATCACATCAGTGTATTATAATGAATGTCATTTTGTTTACTCCTCTGTGTGTCAAAACCTTAATTGGTTAGTGTGTTCTGTAGCTAATAATTGTAAGAGTCTAGTTTTCTTGACTCAAGATGGAAAGTGACGTGCTATAGCGCCATTTGTTATTGATACATACGATGTGCATACTGTAACACTTGACAGCTTTTGCCCGAATGAGACGATTCCATTCTAGCCACTTTGGTCTTATTAAGCTGTCCAGATAAGTGGTCTGCCATTAATATTTCACTTTGAAAACGTGTTGAGTCCCTAGTATGTACAGTTTGAAGGGGCGCTTGACCAAATAACTCTTTAAAAGGGGAGATGGGCCGGAAAACGTTAATAACGCTAAATCATGTGTAGATAAAGGTCAGTTCCTCAAAGCAACTTGTCCTTGATTGAGACGAATCGCTTTAAGGTTCATGGCGGTTGACCCTCTTTGACCTGTATCTGTTTGGGTGACTTCTAATCGTGTGTGTGCGCACTGCATTGTATGTATGAACGATTGGCATTGCATATAACAGTCGCGCCTTTATACCGACTGTACTTTTTGACTAACGCCGTGTTAATGCCTGCTTTGTGCTAAACTTGCTTCTCACTTAAACAATAGACACGAATCCCGGGAATATTTTGCCACATTAGAAGCCAGCTGAGATCATTTTTTCACCGACTTGTACACAAGAATTATTCGGCTTTGCCAACTACTACTCCAATGATATGGTCCTGTGGTCTGACGAAGCTGTTTGACGAATTCTTTTTGTATATGGAATAGTATGAATGTGTGCTCACCTCTTGCTGCATCTGATGAACATAGCCCTTTAAGTTTGCATTGTCCTGTTGGAGTCTGGACACGTTGTCATCCATTCTGGGCGGCACTAAATGTGTATCTGTTTGTCTGGGAGATGGATAGAGCTGTTCTTTGGAACCTGTTCGATCCAAGTTTGTTTGCGGTGTAGTTTGTCCCGGGCCCAGGAAGTCTGAATGTTGTGTTTGATTCTGTCTTCGCTGGAATTCTTCGTGTGCAGTGTTCTGTTTCACAGTAAAAGCAATGGAAAAAAACTGACCGGTTCGTTCGACTGCGGTACTGTAATAACCGTTCTGTTAAGGATGATGAGAGGTGAATACCAACTGGTTATGGTATGGCGGTCTAATCAAGCCATTTTCTAACTTTGTTCGTTAGAGGATTGAACTAGTTAGATACTAATGCCAGACTATAGATGCACAGTTCTCAAGTGCCATGCAGCGGGTTTTCAGAGTAATTCGGAAAACACCAGCAACCCCGCGTGTATTAAGATTGAAAAATTACTGTTGAACGCGAGGGGATTTGTAGATTATGATTAAAACTGAAACTAAAACAAGTCGTTACGTTCAAGATATTAATGGGGTTAATCGTGTTTGTCTGGGTGCCTGTAACGACAACTTTTTAACATTGCCGACTTGTGCCCTAGCCAGTTGTTTGACGTTATAGGGCTCGGTGCATATCAAATGGTTATTACTTGAGCATACCGGCGTTGTTTCTCTTATATGCACTACTATTCGACTAATTACCGTTTTGACCCGTTCAGCAGTCATATTTCATGAAACTCGATAAACAATATTCTTACTTGACAGGTACACCCATCCGAGCTCTAGCTTCATATCTGTTGAAGGGGGGCTTTTAAGCATTCATTTTTCAGTCACAACTGCCTTGAGCCTGGCCAGAAAGTACTCTGGCTCAGGCCGCCAACAGACTTGTGATTGACCGGAATTTTTCATTCATTTACAAAGAGAGGCATTTTACGTCTTTTGGTAGTTAAATGTGCATGCTCTTTCAGCAAAAAGTCTGTTGAGCCCTCAATATCGGACAAACAAGTTAGTCACAGACTTCATTTCCGGAAGATTAGCCGCCGAATGGACCCATGGCCAAGCTGAACCATCACTCCTTGGTTCTTCAGGTGTTTGATACACCAATTACGTGTACAAGTTGTCCCGCCCCCTGACAGTTGTTTACTTCCTAATGCATCATCTTCGTATTTTGGCCAGCTGATTTTGAACGCCTGTTCTGTAAACTGCGCGTTATCTGTAACGGAAACGTATGGCTGACAATTGCTTTTTCCTCCTCAGGTGCTAACGGAAAGATCAAATTATAGACCGTGTTAACCACTTGGATTTATTAGCTGGCTTTCTTAATTCTCACAAGTATCGATTGTAGTGTCAGGTGTTCGATTCCAGAAACTCCAATCAAGCGCCGTTCGTCAAATTATAAAGCAGCGTCATGTGTACCGTCGGCAAACAATCGCCGTATTCCTCGATTACAAAGGTGCGTTTGATTCGGTGGGTCGATCTACGATTTTAGAGTCACGTAAACGCAGAGGTGTACCGACCGATTATGCGAACATACTGTCGGCACTTTATTCCTGTTCTTCAGCTCAGGTTAGGGTTTACGGTGAGCTGTCTGGCAGTTTCAGCACCATGAGCGGCGTACATCAAGGCTGTCGTCTTTCACCATTTTTGTTCAATTTCGTCGTGGACGAAATAATGGACTGTCTGCGGCACTCAAATGACGCCGGTGTGGACCTCCAGTCTGGTGGAAAGTTGACTGATCTTGATTATGCTGACGATAAGGTGTTGCTGTTTGACAACTTTTAGGCTGCATAAACAACGCTAAACGCTGTTTCGCGTTCTGCTAAGTACTTCGGAATGC
>LUCH01004215.1:20894-44450 GCA_013368495.1 Paragonimus heterotremus | reverse complement strand
GAGTTCTTTCGTTCAATCCTTACACTTTTACAGACTTAGGTGGTTAGACCATGTACTAAAGGTGCCAGCTAGTCGTCTGTTACACCGAGCACTGTTTGCCGACGCTGTGGCCGATTGGCGTAAGGTGCGAGATGGACAGACGATGACCTAACGTAGACAAATGAAATGGTTCACCAAAAGGTTAGTCACTGTGGGTCGGGTTCGTCTTGCGGGCTGGGGCTCTCGCGAGTCGCACAGTCGGTGGCCTGAGACGTTAGGTGAGATAGTGGCTAACCGAGCTCAGTGGCGTGAATGTTGTCGTTGTTTGCCCGAGTTTGTCTGTGAAGTGAGTGCACTTAATGACGCGGGGCAGTGAAAGCTGTTTTGCTGGTAACGCCTTACTTTCACTTACAGCTCGGTTGTTTGTTTGCAAGGTGTAGGCGCCTTGATGTTGTACGTTTGAATATAGACTTAGTTAGGTCCATTGCCCTCCTCTTTTTTTACTCTCTTCTCACAGATTATTTTCTTTCGTTTTCCTCCGTGTTTGTGTGGCAGTTAAGCATCAGTGTGAACCACTGATGTATTGCTGTCTATGATGATGGTGATTGAGCGCCCAACGTGCACTGTCAATTGATACAAATGTGTCGTAGTGTTATGAGCGACGGAAACGGATGGCGCAAGGATTGTCCATTCGGAAAATCAAAACATGGTGTATACGCTTCAACACTACAACAAACAAACATACTCATCTGTATATAACATTGATCCAAGAGTGTCACGGTAGTTACTGCTGTCAATGCCCAGTTCACGTATGGAAAGGAAATCATTTCATGCGAAAGGCACATCAATGTTTCTTCTTGCATTCCCACCCCGATCTCTTCAGTATTAAAATAAGTGCTCACGCCTCACTACTGAATAGAAGTGCGAGCAGTATAATTCGATCGCTCGTCTTAACTACAGTTGTGCAGAGGCCGAAGGATGCTTCAGTTATGTCCCATTTAGTCGGGTGTATTTAGAGCTCAGGATTCTAAACGTGCAAACTATCATACGCGTGTGTCATTTATGACAGTCAGATTTTACTTTTCTAGTCGCTCGATTTTAAAAATACACATTTAGAAAGGAATCTGACCAACTTCCTTTCGGTTACAATACATTTTTCTACGGGTATCCGACCAACTGCTTACCTTTTGCTGCATCGGCCCAAGGTTGTCGTACTGTAGTCTCCCTACCTCCGGACCGTGCATGGGCAGGTTGGTCGGGTATGCTGGGTTCGCTTGCGGTTGAGCTTGACCAGGTGTGGTTGACGTAGAGCTGTACATCTTATCCTGCTTCTGAACCTGGAAGTTAGATCAAAATTCGCATTACAGAGCGTGGGTAACTGTGGAAAATTCAAAACAAGCAGTCTCCGACTATTGTATTGTTGAAATAAGTTAGCGAAAGAGATGAATTCTTTTTAAACCGGTTGGAAGATAACAATATATTATTTGCACTACTAAGCACGTACCAAGCGATCAGTTTGCGAAATGCTTATGTAAGGTTCTTTGCTGTCTCAATTCCGTTATTCGGTGCAATCAATGAGTGACTTGTACGATGCATTGTTCTCGCCTCAACAAATAATGGACACTTTTTTTAGTGATCTGACACCACATGATGCATATTCTAATCAACCAGGTGATTGCTGTCACACTTTCTTTATGAGACCTGGCTTGTTTGAAAATCTACCGTGACTAGATTGTCTAATGCTATGAGGAAGTTATTTTGGTTTGTATCCTCAACCTTTTTTACCGACTTGAATGGACGATGTTTAGCCAACTGGTGTTAGCTGCCTCAGTCAGAAATAATCAATGGGTGTTTAAGAATATGCGATTGTAGGTGGCTTAAGTGACCGACGACCATACACTAGTTCACTTTAGTAGTCAAAAATGCGTCTATCCTACCTAATGTTGCCATAGCTGTCCGTAGCCTGTTATTGGTTCACACGTTGCTCTTTAGACTTCTTATGGAACTGCGCAAACCATATATCCATGAGGACAGTGAAAACACGTAGTGCATTCGACAATCTTCATCATCTGTGGTGTCACAAAGATACCCGTTTGTCACTCAGAAGGAAGGTTTACAATGAGTGCGTATGCGCAGTCCTTCGTTACAGAACAGAAATGACCCATCAGTGTTGAAAATGTATTTAGACTGTTGGTATTCGACCATCGTTGTCTTCTTCAGTAGGCTTGTATCAGATAGGCTGATTGCATGAAGAACACAACGACCCGTCGGCGCGTACTTAGATCGCGTACGATAACCGGTACAATGAAAAGGCAGTTTCTACGCTAGTTGGACCATATATCCCTTATGCCGACGAAGCGTCTGCTCATTATTCAGTCTGGTTGCTGATGGTTAGAAGAAACCGCACAGTGGCCAGGCGAATTAATCTGATTTGCTCGAAATCAATGGTTTATCGGCAACATAAGGTTGCTGCCGATGTCCGGCATTTTGTTTACTCACTGTTGCGATGAATCGCCAAGTCGAAGACGCGATTATTCCAACGCTTGGTGGAATTCCTGGACATCGTGATGAGATATAATCAGGACCTATAGAACCTGTATTACGGACAACACGTGCGACCGAACGAGTTGTTACTCAATACAATCGGGTAGACGGGCAAGAAATGACAAACGAAAATACAGAGCAGAGAGCGCCAGCTAAGCGCACAGAAGCAGCCAAAAGTGTACACGATGTTTAGATGGAAAATCCGCTGTGTTATGGACTGAAATTCTGGTTCATCAACGTGAGTGGCTTGGGAACGTGCGAATTTGACAATAAAGATCCTGCTTTGTTGAATGACTTCACCATAGTATGACATAATTGTGGCCGTGTAAGCCTTCAGGTATGATGTGGGAACATTTTTATCTCAGAAACTAGTTATTTTGCGGCACGTGTGGCCCACTCTTTGACTCCAACAGAAAGAAAAAGAGACTTCATCACCCAGGCGCACTGTCAACATGTTCTTCAAAGTACTTCTATGACCACCAATTCGCACTTGTAACCCATATCACTCTGTTGCTCACCATTTTTAAATCAAACCCGACTATTCAGGTATATGCTACTAACCGTATGCAACGCTGAAAAACCCTGTCACTACTGTCGTGATTTGGATATCGACAGGGCTCATCAGACAAGCAGATAAATACATCCAACTTGGGCGTCCACGAAACAGACGATTCTGTGGTTGCATCTATCAGGGCAGACGTGAGCGCTGTTCTTGATCAAATTGTCATGGAACGTCAAAATAATCCTGCATTCCATGGATCGGGTTATGCGTCCACATACATTTCTCCATCACTCACAAGCAAACCGATATTCCAGTTAAAAAGAAGGATTAATGTGGCCAGACGTTTCTTGTCCTGTGTCGGAGCGAGCTGTTGTTTCAGCGACAAATCAGGTTACAGTACTTCAACAGTTTCACAGAAGACACTAGTATAAATTGCGTAATAACTACGCATACCAATTCAACATGAATGTGCAGCCTTAGGACTTGGTTTTCTTATGTTCAAAATATGCGCGTACGGTCAAGACGAGCCAAAAGTTTGGCCTCTGCGACGAATTTAAATGGGCGGATTAAGATGTTAGAGAAATATATAGTGAAAGACAATGAGGATAAGGGAGTACGTCAGGGGATTGAGATGGAATAAAGCAGACATACCACGTCATATGGCTTATTTAATTCACTTAAGGGACTTCTGGGAAACCATAGGTCAACAGTTAACAAGCTGGTGTTGGACTTCGTCGACCGTGGTGGCTCGAACTACTTTCATAGGTACGGTGTATTAGACATCCATCACTATATTGAAGGAGAACTGAGCCTAAAAGTCAGTACGAGCTCTGCAATTTTCAACCCTTACAGTGTTACTGATGAGTAGTCGGAGATTTGGTTTATTTCAATTTGAACATCACTCACAATTGATCGCAGCTGTCGCATTCGCATAGATTATCCGGTCGGCCCCTTTCGAAAAGAAGCACTAGACTCGAGTTTCGCTCTCATTAGGGCTCGTCAGTAGTGCATATCATCGCCACTGCCGGGACTTGAACTACGGACATGCTGTTCGTGAGGCAACCGTGTTTACCACTACGCCATTGACCTCACGTTAGGCACGACTGAATTAACACATGTGAACGCTCAACCATTTTACAATGTGCCCAGAATGGATCGCCGCCTTGGTTACGCGCTCAGTCGTTTGACCCAAAACCGAGAAATCAGAAGAGACGTGGCAACACCGTTTACTGGACGAGCTAGACAAAACTAGGTCACAGAAGCTCTAAATTTTTAGGACAAAACGATTACCATAGATGGCCGACAGACCCAAAGCCAATCAAATGAAACAGTTATTTATGGCAGTCACGGTGTCAAAGCAAGTCACATTACAAGGGGCATGAGAATGCGATTAAAAACAGTACAGATAGCACACAGGCGTTCGACCGCACATGTGCAATCTGATTGGCTGAGTGGAGCCATACCACCACCGACGACCACACCATCTGAGCTGGGCCAGCCGATCGATGTGGCGTGATGCGTCCTGGCTGTCTCGTTGGGGGACGCGCGTCCTAACAGCCCGATAAACGTGGAATACTCACTGTAGATTACCGGATGCTTAGCTTTTTCCGATAACTCCTTGATAATCGCTTGTTTATTGTCGAAGTTGTAGAGAAAATTGGTTGAAGTTTTTGTCTGCTTTCATTATCAAGGTCTGTAACCTTCGGGAAGAATCTCATGAAGTGACGTTGTGCTTTCCAGCATGGGAACAACGTTTGTACGCAACGTCCCAAATGAGACATCAAAAACACCTTACAGAGTGCCGCAAAAACTGCTGGTCCCCTGGATGAGAAAGCTCTTCTTAGCTGGTATGAAACCTTAATTGTTCTATGCGTGTTAAGCAAAATCCTTAGAATCTTTGGTCCTTTGGACTCCAACGTGTCTCATTTTCTATGCCCTCTTTGTTTCGCATATATACTGATAGTGCTTGGGTACCAGCCGACAGCAGCTATTTACATATTCCTCTGTTCAGAGGCAGTTATCACTTGATGACCCAGTTGTGAATTTTATCACTTTCGCTTTGTATGTCTTGTGATGGGCACTTCACTAATTTCACATTATCTGCGAACATATAAACAGGGCAGTTCATCACATCGGTCATGTTGTTTATGAGCATTACGAATTAGGATGACCTTAGTAGAAATCCTCGGGGAGCTCCGTCGTTAGCTAAAATAGTGCTCAGTTGTGCGCTTTGAACCTAGGCATGAAACCTTCTGTTTAGCGGCAAGGCCCTGAACCATGCGAGAAAATTTGAAGCAAACCTTAATACATCCGACTTCATCGGTAGCGGGCGATCAGTTATTGAATGAGGTGTTTTTGATGCCAAGGTAGCACACCTTAGCCTATTCCCATATATTTAAGCTTCTAGTGATTTCGTCCACAAAACAATAGATGTCGACAAAGCGGAACTTTTTTTTCTCACAAACCTATTTTACTGAGCCATTATGAGTCAGTAACTTGCGGCATGTTGCGCAATCTTGTTCCTTGCGCCTCGATTTAGCGTTTTTAAGACCACGTCCTTAAGACCAACTGACATACACTAACTAGCATCCACTCTGTTCCATCTTTCTGGATTAGAGTAACCATCGCCACCTCCCGATCTCCAGGTAGAGTAGCCCCTGTTGCGTTGTTACAAAACCTAGCTAGAAGGCGAGCCATCAAATCAGCGAGAGACTTCAGAATTACCGGACGAATATTATCCGGCTCAACCGTTTTAGTAGTGTTGTGCTATTTTTCGGCTGCGGACCTTTTTTAATGCAATGAGTACTTCCGTCATATACGATAGATGAGACACCAGCTCGGTGCTACTTGGCCTACCACTTTCATTGATGTTTTGGTAGTCTAAAGGTCACTACACAGTCGCGACGTAGACCTGTGGCCCAAATCTCATGCGTGTACAGGATCAGTTGGTGTTACCTGTGACCGCGGAAAATGCAGGGTATGAAAAAAGCATTTTCGCAAGCAAAGAGTCGGAGTAGGTCACCGATTGGCGGCCATTTTGAAGGTGTCTGACAAACACTGATAATTTTGGCTTAGTGAGGTGGAACTCTGTAAACTGTACGCAAAGCTCGTGCGATGTCAATATGATGGTATTCTATGTCGGATTACTGCGACTGTGTTGCTTATCGATTTATTCACACCAATTTAGAGGTAGCCTGACTGATACACCTTGTTTCATTCTGTCACATGTCTAGTGCCATTAACGTGTCCCCTTGTGCAACGGCAGGAGAACGTCTACACAAGCATGAAATACTGAAGACAGGACGTGGTTCTCAGTTAAGATAGTTAGCTAATTATCATGCTGATTTTTCTTGATTATTGATATTGGACGGCAAGGGACACTAGTGACTTCATTTCAACTAAGTATGCCATAAAGTACGTCAACCTGTAATGATCTGACGAAAGACCATTGAAAAATTTGTTCGTCAGGTTTTTTCGACTGTTGGGGTTTTCGAACGAAACTCGTGTCTTAATTTCGTGGTTTCAATTAACAACTGACCCGATATTGCTATCAGGTGCAGCTGCTATTGTTAACGCATTACACCACCCTTTCAGTAAACATGGCATTCCAGAACCCATCGTCTCGAATAACATAACGCCTTATTAACAAAACAAGGGATGGTTCAACGGAGCGAATGGTGAAGAACTGTTTCCTTGATGATTGAGTGACACCAAGCCAGCAACACCTTAAAGGGAGTTCCAGCGGAAACGTTAATGGTTCGAAGGCTGTGTGTTTGCTGGAATCATGTTCCGACACAACATGCACCGACAATCATTGACCACGAAGCCATTGAAACAAACCATATGGTGAACGCAGTTCGAATGTCTCAATTTGAATTAATGAGTGTACACCTCTTGTTGCATGAAGGGGCATTTTAAATGAATGACAGCATGCATACCTGGGTTCGAATGAGATGTAATCCACTAAGCCAATGTACGACCAAAGGTCAGGGTTTCTTGCGCCAGTTAGTCCAATCTGTGTGTCTTGTAGCACCCTCAAAAACGGAACAACAAATGCTCAATCTTAATTAAATGTTGCAAACCTTTTAAATCTCCTAATGTAGCTGAGCGCAGTCGGCATGTACAAGAAGAAATGATGTAACAACTGAGTAATAATGATCTAAGTGAATGGGATACCCACAGGATGGGCAAATCAGCCTTGCGTAGCCGACCCAGCATTCAGGTCGATCAGCTCAGCCGTCAACGACAAAACGTGTTGGTTCGTGCGCACCTGCTCACCGTTCACAGTTGGCTATTTGTCGGTAAATAAACTCAACAGGTTTTCCTGTATAACTACTACCTCTGTTATTACTAGGGTCGCCATTGGACATAAACTATACACTTTCACAAATGTTCTTCCGATGTGTTTTCTGGTTAAAACAACCTACTTGGACATCATAAAGTACAATTCAAACTAGCTGCTTTTATTTGGGTTTTAAGGCGTGGAGTGTCTCAGCTAACTTTAGTTATGGATTTAGCGCTTCGAGCATCGTCAAAACAAGCAGTCAACGAAACAAAATTTTTAACAGAATTTCAGCGTGTGTTATCTAGGTATACTCATCGCTCCGACCAAAACTCACCATGGTCCGTTTAGCGTGATATGGTAATTCACAACTAGTTTATGCGCGATTCCCAACGGATACTACGTCTATTCGGACAGTGGTTAATGAATGTCTGTCTGATCTATGTTGAAGATATTGTGTTAGTTACTTCACTGAATGCAGTTTTCCATCGTATATGATTTGCTTCAAACTAGTCTAGTCACACGAAGTTCTCCTTGGTAGCAAACCCGTCTTTCAAATGATATCCGATAAAAACTCACTCCACAGTGCATCGGGTCCGGCATGCTGTGTTGTAGTCTCCCTGCTTCTGAACCTTGTACGACCAGGTTCGTTGGATATGGCAAGCGTTTAGACTGCGGATTGTTCACATATGGCTGTATTTGTTCAGGCGTGCTCAGAACGGAGACGTACGCTTTATCCTGTTTTTGAACCTGTAGGTTATGCCACAAATAGAATAGCAACGCATAAGTCAATGTGTCCATTGTTTAGCAATGAACTGAACTACTGAAGGGGCGGTTGTAAAATTTCACGAACACCAATCCTAAAGTCTTCTGCTATCTTGATGTGCTGACCAGGATTTCAAACTTGTCAGATATACAACTGTGTCAAACTGATTGGATGCAAGTAGCTTGATGAAACCTAATTAGTTCACAATATTATCTGCATTACTGCCTGCATGTGAGGCGCTTTTTGGTGTATGTATATGAGCTTAAGCATATGTATGTAAGTGAATGTGGAGCTGTTCTGCCCAAAGGACTTTTGTTTTCGGCGCGTCAAAGTGGGAGGTTGACAAAGTCACTCTTGAATAAGAGGTATTTCGACTGCCTAACGGTTGACAGTGATTGCCGACGTGCAACTCTGTTTGGCCGAACAGCTTCTACAACTGTTAACCTTAAATCTAACTAACCTGAATCAGAGACCGACGTGTTGTTTTGTATGCTTTCAGACTATCGGGATTTTCAGTCAAAAGAATCGATTGAGTCACTGACTTCTTGTGGGATCTCGTTGTAAAACCCTGCCTCCTGATGTCACACATTCTACTGGGCTACATTTTCTGAGTAGAATCTTTCAAGCCAAACATACTTCTCTGCATGTATCACCGGAACACCATAAAAACTACCGTCGTCCCGATTGTTTAGTTTTTCTATTTTCGTCTTCCTCCCGCTCTCATTCTTCAATTTGCAAGTTCTTGAAGCCACGATAACGGGTGTACATCGGTTTTGTATATTTGCCCCTAGACTAGTAAGCGATTATACTGCTCTGGTAAACGCAACTTCGAGTCTAGAATCGTGTGTTTGCTATGTATTCGAACGGCGTATTCACTGTCCTAGCATTATAATTTTATTTGGCTTTGCTTTGAACAATTCTGTGGACCATCTGATGGTGATGAAGTCGAACCCCATCGTCACGCTGAAGTGGGCGCACAACACTCACCCTACTTGGTTCCAGTAAATGTTCATCTGTGCACCCTCAGACTGAGTACTTCGACCAAAGTTTGTCGACATCGACTGAATAGACGTTCATTTGTAATATCTGAATATGTCTCGAGATAATTCTGTCATGACGCTGATAAAATGCATTGTACAATGCCAACGTTGCTCTGAGTCTCGTCTCTTCGTTAATTTCGTATCATCTGCGTCCGCCCGGATGAGTGGATTCACTAGCTGATACGACGTTCCCACTAGTCCGAAATTGGCATTACTCAATGGATTTAACAACGATCAAAGGACACCAGATGTAACTGCCAACTATAAGCGGTGAACGTTCCCGCTATATTCCCCGAACTCATCTTAATGATTGCATCTCAAGATTCTCTAATAGTGTTTCGGATACTGGCAGTTGTCGATGCATTGATTCAGGAAGCGAATTCTTGTTCTGCTTTCGGCAAGCTTTGTATAAAACCTCAGATACCATCTTAATGACTTGATAAAATTTTCTAGTGTGGGTACTCTTCAAAGTGTGTTCAAAAATGTACATAGGAATTCTGATCGTTTTCGTCATCTAACGTCTGATTATTGCGAGTTGACCGCTAGCTGATTCCTTATAATTGGGAGATGTACAATGTTTGCTTCGACGTCCTTGTAATGCGGATCGTTTCTTTCGTAACCACTTTTACGTACGTTTGCGTGGAATATGTTGATGGTGTGTCCCGTATACTTTCAGAGGAAAATATATATATTAGTATATATATATATTATATATATTAGTATATATATTAGTAGTGAGCACCGCTGCCTGGTGTTGACATAAACACAGTTTGATCGTCTTGATCTGAAAAAGAAGCTGTTGGACGGTATGCCTAGTGTCTCTACTCCACGTACCAATGATGATCGGTTGCTTCAATCGCGTGCATTTCACTTAGTCAGGTTCTGCATCTTAGCACAGCAGATAGCAATGCGTTACACGGAGACTTCACTGTATAACTCAGCCATGAACGAATGCCGTCAGTTACCACCAGCTCCACTTGGTTAACGACTGTCAGCTCGATTCGTCTTGTCATCCGCTTAGAAGGTATACGCCTGCAAACGTAAAATGACTACCCGGAAACTGAGCGAAGAGACCGTGAGAAAAGTTTATCAAACTGCAGCGACAGACAAATTGCAAGTTCAGGTTAGTACGTAGATTCAAATGGGCGTTGAGCAGAAACTTTAACAGTTATGCCAATCTTCTACAAAACTTTTTGAAACATCTTAAGCGTACAAAGAGAAATCTTCTTATCGATGCGACGAAATTTACGGATAAACGTTGGCTATTCTCCCTAACTGCGGAAGCGATCATTTAGTCAAAAACCTACAAGCACTGAAATTGTATTACTGCTTGGACAGTCAGTTTCCCCAAACATTTGGTTTCATACTGTAGTGAAATTGGACTAGGGCTGGTGTGGGCCCAGTGTATGTCCCATAGCCCAAGATAATGGACAAGTAGTTTAATTATCAGGATCGTGGACACAGATCGTATGATGACAACATAGGCGGAATATTCAGAAGAAGGAATCGCTTGGACTTCGGAGGACGGATATCGCCAGAATAGCAGGCACGTGTTACAGGTCTTGAAGCACCCCCCAAACCCGGAGATGGACAAGATTAAAAAAGGAAATGATGTAATGCAATTGAACTAATGCGGATTCCTAAGTGGAAAACGTTCAACTAATCTGGACTCACACACAAGCTGCTGCAGACGGAATTGTGGTCGATCGGCTCCAACCACTGAAAAATGGTGATCGGCTATTGCATCGAATTTGTTTGTAAGAAGTAGTGACTAAAACAAGTTGTTTGGACAAGTGTCGGATTTAAACAACCGAATCACCTTAATCAAGGTTAAGGAACGTTATAATGAGCAGACTAATCAAAACGCAATTTGCTTGTAGTGCAGTTGCAGTCGTTGCTGTAAAAACTGTCGTTTAGCTGTAGAAAGGGCATTCTTTTTCTAACAGGTTGAGAGCACTCATTGTCAAACCGACCACTGTTGTTCCGAGTTTTTTTTCTCGAACACAGTTATGTGCGTGACATGACCCAGGTCATATTTGTTCTGAAAATGATCTCACAGAAACGGCATCTTTTCCTCTTTTTCATAATCATGTTATGTATCCACTACATAGTCAAGGCCTAATAGAAATGCGTGGTTTCCTTTCTACGAAACGGGACGTCAAGTCGCACTGATGATGAGGATATGGTTCAAAATTTAAGGGTAATTTACAAAGTTTGATTGATGGAAAGGTACCGAGCCGTGTATGTTGTAAAGCAGCCGCGAGTGGTGTAAGGCAAACTATACGAGAACGTCAATCCGTTAGCCAGAGCTCGTTTTGTTTACATGTAAACCAATCTCACGTTGCAGGCTTCATTTCATATTTTCTATTAGATTTAAGATAGAAAACCTTTGCTCGCTGTTAAAAACCAAACAATTGGTTTACCACGGATTTTGAAATACCCCTGCATTGCATAAGCGAATAATCTGCACTGTGGGTGGAGCTTCCTCGTACAGATAAATCATTTTGGGAGCGAGCTGTTGAGTATATCACCTATGACTCATGGATGGGGTTGATACAAATTAAGTGGAGTTTCAACTTTAAGCGACTAATATAACACTAATTGGGAAGCCCTAACATGAGGAATAGTCGGCATAATCTATCCAGAAATCGTATACCACTTATTACTAAACAATTGCCGGCAATTTATCAGGGTCACAATAAGTGAGACTGTCACAACGTCAGCGTGAGTCAAAACAAAGCTAAGCCAATCAGGGTACAAGGAAAGAAGTGTAACTCGGACATGGCAATCAAGCATTTAGCAAACCCACTTCAACTGATATTGGCTTGTTAGCATTTGTTCGAATTTGTCCTGATGGCCAAGCTGATTTTAGTCTTAAACTACCTGACTGATTAGGGTTTTTAGTATACAATGTGCACTAATGGAGAGAATTAGAATATGCGCAGTCGAATAATCACCCATCTGACACGAGTCATAAAAGAAGTTTCGTCAAACAAACGACGGTTGATAAGTTTAAAACTGATACAGTAGGCTAGTCTACCTGTTAAGTCATGTTTAATTTAAACAACTTGAATGTTCTTTTGAGTATAATAGGTAGGCGTCGCTTTTCATGGCAGAGACTTTTTAGTCGTTCAAGATATTGGCTAGAAAACCAATCTGGCGTGGCAGTGTGTCACAACCAGTGGAGTGCCTGTAACCCTAACATTTTGTTTTATCCTGTTTCCTTTTTATCGTTTTTGTATGCTGTGTAGTATTGTATAATATTTCCTTCTAGAATATCCTTAGTTGGCTCTGAGGTGAAATTCAGCAGGAGCCTCAGTATCATCTAAGCAAACCGTTGATTGTTAGCGTGTCTGTTTTTTTTTACCTCTCATTGTTCCAGAGAAGTTAATTATTTCACAAATAGTCCATTTCATGTGTATGCTTAAATAAATCAACTAGTCAGATCGAAACGATGCTTATCAGTTGTTGGGGATGATCTAGAAACAGTTAGAATTGCGTCGCAACGGAATAAACTCGCTTTGATTCTACCATTTTTGCAAGGATACGGAGAATTATTGGCCACAAAAATTGTCCTTCACACATTCAACCGAAGACCTACTTGTATCAGCAGCTGTTCGTACTTTTTCTGCTCTGTGTCCAACTCTTGGCGTAACTTTCCGTTAGCAAACGTCAGATCTTTTTCACGTTGACGTAAAGTGTTCAGTTCGGCCAGCTCCTGTGTATGTCTCCTCTCCAGACGTTCAAAAGCGGACCGAGCCTATGGTGGGGACGGCAAGACGTTTCACAATGGATTACTGCTTTGTTGAAACATCGGCCCTCAGAAAAGACTTTGAAGCAACTCACAGCTAGTATTCTTTTTTTTAAAAAATTCTGTCTAACGCACACGATACTTTGCCTTTTTCATACCTACATTGTGTGATAAAAATTGTGAACGTTTCGTTCAAAAAAGTGGAAGTTAGAATCTAAATATTGTTATTGAATTTCCAAATGATTCCTACCTTCCTCAAAGCAAAATTTGAGGCAACGAGTTTAGGTATTGAAATGATTCTAAAAACCGTGTTCACCTAGCTTGTCAAGTTTGAAATGATATAGGATTAATTCTTCTTTCTTAAGTCGCAATTTCTTTGTCATTTGCTGGAAGAGACATAATTCAAAAGAATAAAGCATATTCTCGATAAAACTGTTTTCATATTTATCTAAGAAGCCCACTGTGAGAACTAGCGACACTATTCCACCTTGGGGTGATCCCTAGAAAAACTGGAAAAACTCACTGCAGTGATTTTTCCTTATATTAAGCAGACGTCATAGTCTAACTTTCTTCCAGATTCGCCATGACGATAATTACTTTCCATGAGAAGAATTTCTACTGTCACTTTTCCGGTCAACTTTTGGCACCTGAATTTGTTCGGAAGTGAAGTTCCAGCTTTTAGCTGTTCCGAGCTCTGATGCTTGAATAAAAAGCCGCACACGTGCGCTCAGCTCTCGTCAGTGACGAGTCAAAAGGGCCTGTTGGAGTCAAAGTTCAGAAGGAATTTTCATGCGAGATCAACGTGGTGTCGTTCATGTCACGAGGCTCGTATAGAGTAAAGGTTTTGCTGAGGAAACGGTGTGTGCATAAGACCTCGACAGCTAGACTGTTCATATTTAACAGTTGTTGGAATTAGTGATAGATAACTTCTAGTTCTTTCGCCACTGCTGCCCCAGTATCAGAGATTTTTCGCTGGTCAGCGGTGGACTTGGAGAATCGCTCGCACGGAGCTTACGCGGTGTTGAAACTTTCCGCCTTACATTTCGAAACCTACCAGCACACAGTTGTACAACAGCAGCGTGGTCGTTGATATTTTTTAACTCTTCATTATACGTTAGAGTTGTACAGAATATCTACCTTCTTGTAGATCGGATGTTGGTTTGACTTGCGGGCGGTCCGGATTATTTTTCTCCTCCGTAGTAATGAGAATAACGGCATATAAGTAAAAATATATTTCGATCGTGACCCGAACACTGTGAATAGTAGCACGAGGAAACAAGATCGGTCAGCAGTACTACTCTCGCTCATCTGGCCGAAAGTGGATACCAAGTGAACACTGATCAAGCCTTCCAAGCGGTCAATCGGGTGTCAGGTAACCCATCAAAGACCGCCCGAATGAGAACGATATACTACCAAGACTATCGGACTTCGGTTGCACGACTTAGTATTATGTCATCATAAGCCGTCTGTTCAAGCTTTGCGTCTATCACGGACACAAATCCAGCTGATCGATAAACAACGTGCGCTGTCAAACCAATGGACCAGCGTGACGTGATGATCTAATCAAGTTAACGCCAACTGATTACCCGTAATCTAGATTCTCTGTAATAAGTCCGATCGATATCTTGATCTAACACTATTAACTCCTTATGTGAGCTGTCCCGGAGATTTAAGTGTTCGATTTAAAGGCGAATATTTCGGTTTTCACTGATAACGCTGAGAATAAAAATAAACCACACGACTTTCCTAGCTCCCCACATACTTGTGTCAGACAGTTTGTGAACCAGCTATACTCGACACTCACCTGCTCGGCTTCATTCTTCAGATGAATAAACTCCTTGTTTAATCGGGCATTCTCTTGTGTGAGCAGTGTTACATCTTCCATTTGCTTATCACGTAGATAACGATCATTTTCAGAATTCAGATAACAGTCGGTCAGTTGACGTTGTAGTCTCTCCATTTTCTCCTGTAAAATAACAGCATGAACTAATGTTTTGCATAGGATTAATCAATTATGATCAATTTGGGTGTTACGCTTTTTGACTGCTTTATCACATACACCAAAGGTGTGTGGCAAAAAAGTTAACTAGAAGGCTATCTGAAATAGTGGTTCTGATGACATCATTGCTGCTTCTTGGACAGTAAGACCATAAAGTCGACTGCAATATTGAGCAGTTCTTCGCACTTACCGGCATGTGTACTAAAATCATTCTTGGTTTTCGTTTTCGGGTAGTGTAGACTCTGTTTACCATTGAGCATAACAACTTCATTTGATGACTTTAACATATATCTCAACCATATATATATATATATATATATATATATATATATATATAAGCAACAACGTGTCTGATGTCTTCATATTTATGTGAACCACTGCGAGGGAACTGCTGGTTCATAGTGAATAGCCATACAATAACGCATTTCACCAATCAACCATAATTTGTACTACTGTGATAGGGATAAGTCTTAGAGCAACAACACATCAATATTCTGCATACCACAACCATATCTGGAATATTGTTCAAAATATACCTGGAATAGTTACCGTATGAGCCTCAACAATTTGATAACAGAACAATATAAAATAGATCGAGTAGAAAAACAAAATTTATTCACATAACACAATTCAGGGTGAATTATAATTTATCAATCAGCTTTTGACAGGTAGTCCTCATACTCGTCAATATCAACCTATTAGTGGCTGACACTAATGTATAATTACCCTGAAACCATTCAGAGAACAAACCTTCGTTTAAAAATGGACAGAAAAGTGGGACTGTAAATTGTTCAATGGAATTCATCGAGTGATTAGTAAAGGCACTTTTAAATCCCTAAAATACGCGGTTTATCAACACCGTAAATGTATGGTATACCCAAAATACAAACCCAAAGTACTAGTTATACCGATTTTATCTATAAGCAATGCTCTACAATACAAATTCGCTCGATAATTCGTACAGGCTCTGATGTCATTAAAACGGAAATTTGGCATATGTTTTCAAAGGTTTCCTTGGCTTGATTGAAGATCTTGATAAAGTCAACCTAGCCGATAAAGCCATGCGTTCAATAGACGTTCAATAACTGTTTACGAATGTCCCATTGTATGTGATGATGGAACCTGTATACGATCTGACTGAAACTGGATTCTTTGGCATGAAAATTCCCACGGATCTACTGAAATTACCTCCGTTACTATGCAGAATAAGCCTCATGGACAAATAGATGAGGTCACTATGGGGAGCTCGTTAGGACCGACACTTGCTAATTTTTTCATGTTGATGACAGAAAGACAAATTACTAAGGAAATTTCGGCCTTACAGCTGTACAAACGTTATGTGGATGACAATATCATGTTTACAAAATCCTCACAAACGACCGATGAAATGATAAAACGAATGAATATCTGACAGTCACCTGTGAGCTAAATTAGAACGGCTGCCCACCGTTCCTAGACATCCCCACCAGTCGCAGGGATGACAGGTCAACAAATAGGTCTGTGTATCAAAAGCCAACTTGGACTGGCCAGTACAATCAGTTTACAAGCTCCACACTAATGAAAGACAAACCAGCATCAAATAGAACATTGTTGAGGTGCGCTAAACCTATTGTTCAACAAAATGTATAACAAACGAACTTCGATAGCCGACAAATAAGTTGCAGGCTAATGGATATCCACCGAGGTTTATGAGCAAGCACAGCCAGCAACCCATATCGTTAGACGAAGTTTGCATGGCTGGCAAGAGGAAATTCTACATTGAACTACTATCCAAAAGTAAAAGCTGTTCTCTACAAACCACCATACACCTCGTTGTCTCGACTAAGCGACCTTAAACAGTACCTAAGGTCGTAGTCCTCGACCAAACTCGTAAGTCACCGTTAACTTAAAGTAAAGGGAGAGCAACCTATTCGATTTGTGTATAACTGTTAAGAAAGTTACATCGACAGAACCAATAGGTGCTTGACTTCTAGACCGAGGGGAAACTTGCCAAAATTAGTTCAGAATGTGACTGCACTGTCTAATTCCTTTGTCTCGGTATCACGCAAACTTCCGGCTTCACCAACTGCTAGACACATTGACCCGGGTGATCTGATTAATCTCGAATGAACACTCGAGATTATAAAACGTTTCACTGGAATGGTCGCGACCAACCGTCTCAAGCCAGTATTGTGTATACTGGTACAGATATGTGTAGGTCAGTAGACTCTAATGGACCTAATAATTTTGCGCTGTAACCTCTATCCCATTTGCTGTTTTATTTCTTCACCCTGCCCCACCAGTGTGATATGTGTGTACATTTATTCCTGGTTATCGTTGTTTACTACTGGAACCGTAATATGAAATGTTGACGTCCACCAGTGTTTGACTTTTTACTGCTTCGTTCGAAATTCATAAACTCAATCAACACCAAGATGCGTATATCTTGTAAACAGATAATCGAGTTCCAGGCGAGAATAAAATGTTAGCCAAGTGACAACTGTATTGCGGTTTCTACTGTCACGCTTCATTTATTGGCGATGCATCACAGACGATTCATTCAAACAAGGTAACACTCACGCCGCTGAATTTGACTAGCCGAAATCTCGTCTATCGCCTTCAGACATTGAGTGTGTAAGTCGTGAGGATTTAAGCTACAGGAGGATAATCCGATCTACTATAACTAGCGTACAGACAATCGTCTTCATAATCCAACGTCAGATCGTTGTTTGCTCATATCAGATTGCATGTTAGTCGCCCACAGCAGCGGTAAGGAGTGCTCGATATGGGAAACGTTTAACTGGCATCCTCAGTAAGTAGCCTAGCAATATCAAGATATGCATCGTTAATGCTTACTAAAACGGCTTTGTTTGACCCTCACCACCAAATGTTCGCCCCGTTAGTGTGTCGTTGTTTACTCAACGCTCTGTTTCACAGTCAAAGAACATAACTGCTGTCATAGGCGCCTTGTATACACTATTTCGAAACTCCACAGAGAGGTCTCTCCGGTTCTGGAGATGACTCAGGTTGGCGAAGATAGCTATAGCCATACGGACTTTTGGTTCCCTTTCTGTGTCCTAACCGATGACTGTGCAGCTTCCTAAGTACGTAGCCACTAAGGTCTTCCAGAAGTAATTTGGATTTTAGGGCTGCAAATCACAGTCAGTCAATATATACAGTCGACTCACAGTTTTTGAAGTAAAATCCCTTCAACAAACGGCATCCATTGTACTACACTACTGCTCTTTGAATGTTATAATCCCTCTGATACGCCAAACCTTGAAGTCTACTGTACTAATGCCGTATACTACTGCTGACATTGAGTTAACTTGCACTTGATGCCAAATCAAATTTAGTTTATAGCCATCGCTTAATCGTACCTCTTCATAGTGTCTCCTCATGTTCCCTCGCCTCGAGCAACAGTTTCCGACGTAGCCGAATCACTGACGTACAAATGGCCCACACGTCTTCATTGATATTGGAACAACGATTAAGCCGAGGAAGAAGTCAATAACAAGTCAGTTGAATACCAATGGATGGATTAAGAAAACTGTGATTTGTCCACAGTTACGAGTAAACCAGACTTTTGAGAGAACGTATCAAAGGCGACTAGCGGTTTGGTGTTTGTGAGCCTCTGACTACAAGTCTTTCTCGAAAGAGAATTTCAACCACGAGGATAAGCGGTTTTGAAGGACTGCCAGGAGGCGCATCTTCTAACCAGACAGTCAGGACGCATTACGCCACATCGATCGGCTGGCCAAGCTCGGATGGTATGTTTGTGGGTGGTGGTATGACTCCACTCAGCCAATCAGATGTGCGGTCGAACGCCTGTCCCTTATCTGAACTGTTCTCTCGTGTTTTTTTCTGATGCCCCATGTAACGGGATTTGTTCTATCGCCCTGACTGCCATATATGACCGTTTCATTTGATTCGCTCCATGTCGAACTGCATGTATGATCGTCCAATTTGATTTGCTTCGCGTATTGTTGGTTATGTATGTTAATCGTTTCGCCTAATAAACTTGGAGCCTCTGTGGCCTAATTTTGACTCGTTCTTTCAATAAACAGTGTTGCCGCGTCTCTTCTCATTCTCGCCTTTGGGTCAAACGATGGGGCGCGCAACCAAGGGTACGATCCAATAGGGACGATTTTTGGATCTGCACCGTAAACGTTGTGGTGGTTTTGAGTCCCTCGATAAAATTTTATTGATGGTTGATTTATAAAGGTCTAAGATGCAGATGATTTAACCCCACACCGAACCAAAAAATATCACCGATAGATAAACCCTCCTCTAAACGATGGATTCAACACAGATCTTCATGCCATTAGGAGCAACTGCAGTATTACTGTTCTAGTTGAGAAACCAAAATATGGTTCGGATAACGACATGAAACAAGGTACCAATTTAGTTTGTTAACCACTTGACTGAGAGTCAGCCACGGAGGGTTTGTAATGTGACTACAGCAAGTAGTAAAGTACGAAATATCGTGCGTAAACCGTGTTAACAGATTTATTTCTCGTGAAGGGTAAGATTGTATAACTTTTGATTTTCACGTTCATTAAATATGTGATACGTCGGAACGAAAGTGTTTGAATTATAAAGGCGAAAGCTTAATTTGAACTTGATTAGTAGAGCTTTGTGTGGTCGTACGTCTACACCACAGAGATGTTCGACTGAACTGACATGGCAGAACGGTTGGCGAGATTTCCGAACTCGGAGTAAATCTGGGTATGAGTGAGATAACATGGGACACAGCCACAAGTCGACACAACCACCCACATATACTTCACGCCCTCCACAGTTACTCGTCACTTCCTGGAGGACCAGCATCAGTTGAGGTTCATCCAAGTATACGCAAGTACTTATGCAAATACGAAACCTCGTCCGCTGTGATGAGCGGAAGCAATAGCCTTAATTTGTTGATGTTCGATTTCATGTGAGCAAAAATATTCCCACATCAATTTAATGTTGCTATGTTGGTGATTATTACACCAGGTTGTCGAACCGCACTGATTTTCCATTTTAATTGATTAATGCACAAAAGTACGCATGCAGTAGGTTGTTTAATCAACCACAGAGACCTCACACTTACCTGAATTTCCGTATTCAATCCCAAATCCATCCGTGTCAGTTCCTGCCTGAATTGCAATTCCAACTGTCTGAGTGTTGCGTTCATTTGCAACATTTCTGTTCGTTTCTCGATCAGTGCCTTTTCCAGGTCGCTAACATGAGCCGTTTCGTGTTCTAGCTAAGTAGGGATAACAAGGACAAAATGTTAAACTAAACTAACCGTTTCAAAAGGACTACGGTCGTTATCTTTCAATAATCACTTGTTACAAAATACGTATAAAGTACGACTTAGAGTCAATCAATAAAAGTACTGAAACGATGCTATATTACTGGGGAGAGTCAGTCTTAGCGAAAAGTATCGCTCTGTACGCTTATCTGAATATTCTGCAACGTAGGTTCAACTCTCTATCTGATGATTCCTAACAGTCTGTTTCGTGATGTCATTGACTTGGTGGAGATATTCCAATTTCGAGACAGTCAACCAGCGCTACGGTTTTTTGGACTAACTCTCTAGCGCACTCATTCGGATCACCAGCTGTGTGCGTCTACATGTCTTTACTCATTGTTTATCCGCTTGTGATTGTCGGTTGTATCAGCATAATGTTTTCGCACGTATACACACTCGATTTTGGAATACCGCATGCTAGTGTTTTACTTCATATTTGAACTCCATTCTTTACATCTGAAAGCGATTTCATCACAAATGTGAATGTGACAACTAAGTTTATTCTCCGGAAATCACAGACAGAAGTGTACAGGCATTTGGTTTTCCTTTCTCCACGCGAAAGGTTGGACTGTTCAGCTCTTGGTACGTTCACAAACCTGTTTTTTCAACTTAGGGTCAGGTTGTCCGAGTCTGTTTCGAACTGATTAACTCGACTAATTTTCTACTGATCTGATTTTTGCTTGCTTCCATTTATCCACCTCTAAGCTAACGTCTATTAATACTGTTAGGAATTCCATCTTTCCTCCGACAGTGCATCTTTCCCGCAGAAAACGGTTTTGTCCCGTCAGAGTGAATAGTTTTGTACCATGAGAGTAAATGGAAATTTTCAGAACAGTCTGAGGATAATCTTCACTAATTTTCTGCTTTCCTGACTCTTACGTATAGCTTTTAACTGTTCTTCAAACCTCTGATTTGAGAAGAGTTCTAGGTCATCATGTGCCATATGGATACTCCAATATTTTTCTTCCTGTTTCACACATTTTTGAGCGGAACAATGCGATTTTTCCACTCGTCTTTTGAATGGGCTCTTGGAAACAATTAGCGGAACCAGTGCCTTCCTATTACTTATCCGAAGGCGGAAAATTCGAATTCTGCCAAGAGCTCTTTTATTCCATATTCGATTCAACTTACTATTGTGGGCGTTCACAACAAACACTCACCTTTGCACGAAGTAAATCAAGCTGAACATCAGCTGCAGCTAGACTCGATTTATGTCTTGCTAAATCGTCCCTCAATGATTGTAACTGTTGATCCTTTTGCATGTTTTCACGTATGGCAATCTCACGTTCCCCACGCAGGGTGACTAGCTGTCGCTTGATCTCGTCGGTGTCTTTGTGGTTGTTGACTGGAAATAGAGCAGAAGAACAAAAACGGTAGAGCTCGTTTTGAAAATAAATCATCGGTATTTGTTGAGAGGGAGAAGCCAGCACCGTGTAACCTTTTTCGCCTGTCGCAATGTAAAACGATCTTCGAACAGGAACACAATATCATAGACAACAATGAACGAATGGTGTATAGAGTGGATCTTCTGAATGTTTGAATTCACTGCTCCACTGGAAGTTTAAAAAGGATAGACACGTTTGTTCGTAAAACTTGTTACGGATCACTGAACGATTTCAATTAGCCCTCAGGTGTCTTGACATAGATGGCTTAATTATGCAGGCCTGGCAGCGTTGAAGTTAGGTTTATTTTGATCACGCTAGACAATCAGTTCGAATAAGTATTCCGATATATGTGATCTGCCGGTTTGTCAGTTCCACTATGTAGTTCCTCCATGAACTGTACAATGTTTGTTAGCTTTGATATGTTTCAGTGAGTTAGCAGGCAAATTGACTTCAACGTAAGTACTTTCGATATATCATCTCTCGTATTTACACAGAAGGCAGTAGAGCTACTCAGCTATACTGAACTAAGGCAGTAGAGGAACTGTGGGTAATCAGTTGGTTGCATTGACATATACCCATCGCAAGTGAAACTGCACACCCACTTGGTAATCATGAATTCTGCGCAGCACTTCCGTACCATTCTCGTCAACTCGTTATACATTATCATGTACCAGAAAACTGGTGCTTGCAGGTATACGCAAAAACTGCCGTGTAAAACTTATTCTCAATCATCTAATTTTAGCATACTGTAAAATCACTCACAACACAATGCTTTAGTACATTCCTGTCTTTGGCTGCTATGGACAACTAACAGTAAATGACAACTGACAAAACATTGGTGGAACTATAAACAGGAAACTGACTGATATTTCTTAACATTACGACAACGTTTAGACAACATTGTTTAGTGCTTCTGAGGTTTTCCCCTATACTCTCATCCAAATGGCTTGCCAGCACAACTACAATTTAATAATGACCTATGGTCAAATGTCGAGTCGTAGATGCTGGCAACCAAAATACCAGTTTGCACGTGGATGGCGCTGACTAGGGTTGCCATCCAAAGACATGGCAAATTGGTATGGGCTGAGGAACGCAAATAGTAAATTAAATGTTCGCTGAGTGTTGGAATGACCACTGCTGATGGACTTATCTAGGGTAGAAGTATGTGTCCCGTGTTCCATCCGCAAATATTTGCCAATCACTTTCTTCTGGAAATTCCGGCACTCTCTGGAGGTAAACGAAGTCGCAGTTTGGTTGATCGCTGCCTAATTGCGACAGAAAGCTAATCTGGTGACTATCGTATCAGAAAATATCAATGTCTGAATGAATCTAACATTCACGGTAAATGCTCCACTTATAAATCAACCAAGCTCCAAAAGATGCATAACGTCTTCTTACTACTGGTGGACACCTAACTAGTTCTGAGGACCGAGACGTCTTTCAAGAAGGCAATGTGGACCGAGTTGGGAAGCGTCGTTTTAAACAGTAGCTGCTATTCGAGTCAGATCAACAAGCGGGGTAGAAAAATGTCCACGATCATGACAACCCCAAAATTTGCGCTTGTCTCTAGAAGCACTAATTCAGCTGACGGTCATCCAACAAGAAAGACGCTCCGAACTGCCTCCCAAGGACCCAACTCCAGTGGTATCGATTGTCTATCACTTATCACAGTTAAGGTTGTAAACGCAACCAGTACGTGTTTGCTGTTTGTTTGAAAACCGCATCCCTTGATATTTTAATCAACGATCTCTTGGCTATCCTGTGAGTAAACAGCAAAATCAAGTTTTCAGCTTTTACACCACAAGATGATAAGTTTCATGTAGCCTTCAGGGTTACATGTGGATGGTAGATTGTCAGGCTGTCCAAACCTAGACTAGAAGGGTCTCAGAGACCCGGGTTTGAATCCGCGACCGTGTGGTTCGTATATCGGTATCACTAACAATGAGTGAGTAGTTGATCAACCACTCACTTTGCACAACCTTCGATGGTTGGGTCGCGTATTCTGCAAGCCAGGTGACCATTTACTGCATTCA
>LUCH01004214.1:0-41766 GCA_013368495.1 Paragonimus heterotremus | reverse complement strand
TAGGACGGTTAGTGTGGCTCCTCTAGAAGGAGTCTGGCAGTCTGGGAATTGAGAAGAAACGCGTAGCAAGCAAACTCGTTTTCGGTGTTTCATCATCGTGCTAAATACAACACATTTGTATGGGTTCCATAGGGTTGGTAAATAGCATATATCACTGAAGCGAAAGATTTCAGTCAACAGTTTCTGTCTGGTTTGAGTCATGAGACCTAGTTACATAACGTTGACCACGTGAATTGTACGAAATCCGCGAGAGATACGTCACATCTATGCGATCATTCTATTCTGGGTTTGCGTACACGGCCATGGAAGGTTTACCGCTTTAACTAGTCGTTTTTGAGTGCACAGTGGTGGTGAGTATAGGCGAATTGCGATGGCCTCTGCAATTGATAGTATACGACCTTTGACCTGTTTCGATTGTATCCCACATGTTCGATAGAGTGGCTCGAACGATCCTGTCCGATTGATTAGATGGTTCGACTCGATCAAATGCGTTGCGACCGCAGACGGTGTTGCTGATGCGAGGATCGATAAGACCCTGGTCTATCCATACCACTTCTAGTTCACCCTCTTAGTCTCCTGTTATTAACTTTTGACTTTCTTAGTAACGTTTTCTTCTAGGATATTCAACGTGACTGTTGAGGCAAGCGGCGGCCCGAGCCACAGTACATTTTGGTCAGGCTCATAGCTGTGATGATGATGATGAAGGATGGGATCAAATGTGGGTGATGTTCATCTTGAAATTAACCGAATCCTTGACTACACATCAGTACGCATTTTCAATGAACAGCATCGCTTTACTAGCTAAACATTCGTGGACGAGGATTGCTCGAGTAGGCATTCATTCAAGGCTAGCAAAGCAATGTGATGTTAATGAGTAAACCCCGATAACCAAACGGTTAACAGTTCTCACTCTTTCCTACACACGACCACTATTCCTTTATCCACATTAACACAATACTGTCGAGTTCGGTGTGTTGACGGGACTGTGTGGATGGAGCGCTGTAAAATGTCGTGTACATTTTGTATTTAACAGTGTAGTAAACAAAAGATGCAACAAACTACTTTCTCCAGGTCGATATTTATGAAACGTAGATCTCGAAACCCTCAAAACCTCTAAGATCCAGTGTATCGATATCCTCGTTCGAAACATACAGATACTTCTCTATTTACGTTCTCTGTTAAACATGACGTGTTCTAGTGGCCCACAACTCACTCAGCATATCATATCCATCGAGGTGTCGACCTTGAGGCATTGGGTGCTTCAAGCGACAGAGTGCTTTTCAAATTCGAGACCAAACGCCGTGCTAAAGCTCAAAAAGGTCACATATAGGTTTGCACACATAGCACTATAATCGAAGGGGTTACGTGTAAGAACAAGAGGCAGTAATGTCAGCACCGCTTGGCAGTTAAATCACAATAGAGTGAAAAGATAAGCCTCCAAATTACACACTGCTAGATGTGCGAACTGATCTGTGACACATATAGCCAAACAAATCCAGACAGCAGGTCACAGCAAACGGTGCAAGAACTCGTGATTGTGGAGATTGTTATGCAAACAGTTGGTCGATGACTTACATGGGCTCCGTAGAGAGCATCTAAACCTTGCAGCACGAGAATAACCATTGTCAAGTGTTGCACATCATGAAGCCTCAGAAAATAGGACAGCCTGACAAGAGAAGATAAAGAAAACAAGACAAGAGAGTCAGCATTTACCAAAACTTCCCGAAACAAATGACCGATCTTCTGGTTACCGTCATTCAACACATACGTGCAGTTTGCGAACTCTGATCAAACACGTTATCAAAAAAACGATAGACGCTGAAGAATGAGGATGAATCATTAGTGGGCGATTTTTTCTATGTATCTCGTGCACAATTTAGTCTTCTAGAAATGAACATGGTTCAGAAACCGATCAAACACAGGAACGAGCGAAGGAATTTGAAAACCAAATCGAAATGAGCGCATTTTAAAATAAACCTGCTCTAGCGAAAACAAACTAACAGTTAACAACAGTCAAGTTGATCCGAGGAAGGTCGTTGTCATTGTCACAGTCAATTTGAACTACGGAGCCCGTTGACAAGCATGATGGTGCGATCGGACGCATACATAAGAGTACATTTGAATGAAATCGAATCAGAGGTAGACTGAAGATAGTGGCAAGGGCCTCCGTTTTAATGCATAACGCGTAAACCTACACCGTCAGACAAAAGATAATGCCGCTCAGCCGTCACAAACCAGACCAGAAAAATGCATGAATGTCATTTTCGACCACCAGCAATTTTACGTACGTTCGTTCATTATCCACTATCGACTACTTAAGTTGTACTCATAGAGCATCGATGAGTTTTTTGTCAATGGGCTTCACATAGACGCCATAGTCGGAACAGTGCTTATGATAGCATGAATGAATAAACAACGTGTTAGTTACAGATTTACTTTGAAAAAGACAATCCTTTCCTTCTCTGCCAGTTGACCGATCTTCGGTGTATCGACTCTTCGTTGTAAACTGCCAACAGACGCTATGATGTGTCTTTCGCCGATCTACTGGCATTTTTAGAAAGCACTCTTTTCAAACGGAAAAGTATTTAAAGTTACCCAGACCAGGAAATCAGTTGGAAACAATGTTCTTTGTGATTATTATTAGGTGGATTAACAAACCGAAATAGATAGACATCTGGTCCGATTCGATTAGTAAAATATTGCGAATTAGACAAAGCTGAGCATCAATAAAACTGGAAGGAAAGAGTCGCTGCCGACAAGGAATCTATAATTCGGCAGGGTTGTCGACTGGCTCTAAAGGAAACTAACAGAACAGCAATAAACCCGTGTCAACGGTGCTGTAAGTTGACAATAGGTCACAACACAAACATGAAATTTGGAAGCATATCGTGATCTGCATACGACCTATTCATCACAGTCCTTCTGAGCGAATTCAAAGCAATCAGTTGTATAAGGACGTAGAGAAGAACGTACTGGTTAGCCACACACTACGGTACATGTATGGAATATTCCGGCAAAGTGAGATTCCAAATAACAATAATTTGAAAAGAGACCAGTAAGTAAAGTGTGGTTCAGTTGTAGATGATTGTGCTTATCTTTACAAGCTAAGTCAGCACTCGTCCCCCTAAATATACTATAAACCAGTCAGTAGCAGCAGATTGAACCGTACAGTTAAAAGACGATTGGCAACTTTGGTGATATGGTCATCGCATACAAGCCTGAGCGACTGAAATCATTCTATTTTCACCATAGCTTTTCGCTAAAGATGTGTGATTATTGAACATTCTGCCATCTTGTACACTACTGCCGTGATCAACAACATCGCTAATCATAGAATCGATGGATGGAACCAGAAACTGAAATGCATATAGGCATGCACGTGGACCGATCACAGTGCCATCTACAACTTCTCGTAAGAAACCGGAGTCTACTGACAGAATTTGTTTGTATCCTATTACAACGAGGCTGCCGATGATAACTGTGGTTGCGCGACAAAGATGGCAAACGTCTACCGCGAGACTTCCAAGTAACCTAACCTACCGTGAGATTGATTTCGTCGACAGAGCGGCATTCTGAGACTGACAGTTACGGAACGATGAGAACGAGAAGTAGGCCAAGGTAGTTTACTGGCAAACCTCAAGTTGAGTTTTACAGCTTAAGACAGTTAATTGCTAACCTTCCACATCTCAGAGATGGGACACAGGATTGCTCAGACACCCCCATTCTTATGCAACACTGCAATAAATAAGATCCTCTAGTACGTTCTGACAGACTGTGGACAGAATTATACGGAATTGCTTCCAGGTACTGGGTTTCGACATTTACAGTATGTATACGATAGTGTTCCAAACTATGATGGTTCACGAGAAGTCCACCACTTTCAGGATGAAACAGAGGTTCCAGTCTACCGGTTTGATAAGACAGTTGAACCTTCAAAATGCAAGACTGACAGGACTCTTGTTTTTGATAGCGAACTGCTGGAGTTAATTTAGTTCACGTACCTTGTAATTTGTATCGACACTAGTAGAATGTCTAATGAGCTCGGAAATCGCATAAATGACGTTCATTAGTTTGCGCTATCTGTGATTTCATTCTATCTGTGAAAGG
This sequence comes from Paragonimus heterotremus, assembly GCA_013368495.1. Lineage (NCBI taxonomy): Eukaryota > Metazoa > Platyhelminthes > Trematoda > Plagiorchiida > Troglotrematidae > Paragonimus > Paragonimus heterotremus. The sequence goes on along the minus strand of LUCH01004214.1, from coordinate 37,659 downwards.
CTGGGTGCATAATGCTACTGTTTGAATCGTCAGGAACTCTGGCCTATTAGGATGTAAGATGTTCACAGTGTTCACTTTTGTCTAACAATCGTTAGGAAGTACCACAGGTGTGTGGGGAGAACACCGCGCCAGTAGTGTTGGAGTTCGGTGGCATGTCTTCCACAGAGACACTCTGACGACTATATAGCAGAGTAACAAGTCCGGAGATAGTTCATGCTCCGAACCCAGAGTCGCGTCCATCTGACCGGTAAAGGATCAGTGTGGTGAAGGAACTTCGGAGTGTGACAGGAATACTAGATGTATGCCCAGATCACGCACCTAGGACAGCAGATTATTAAACCAACTTGGGATAACGAAAAGACAAGAGCCTAACTGAGTACAATCAGCATTCGGCAAACTGAACCAACAGACAAAAACCACATTGTACAGTTTCACATCTGCTGATCATGAATAGATGTACTGTGATCAGACAGCGTGGTTCAACTGCAATTCTACACACAGACACAACACCGAGGTTGTTTCCCCGCGTCAGCAATTTTGAACGTTTCTTGGACAATCTTGGGTCGTGATCTGGACAACAACAGAGTTAACAGAATCACTAGATATGTTAGAAGCAGTGGCGTGGTAGTTATCACATGAAACCTCCAACTGCGAAGTATGACTCCGTAAGATATTTAAGACTTTCTGGTAGACGGTTGAAAGGTAGTTTTGGTTGAGGATGCTGTCTGGCGTGATCAACAGTAAAAGCCAACGATACACGTGTAGCTAACTCCTGAGAGCCACGAATTAACTGTTTCTGGCTTGATTCAACATTTTTTCTTTCTCATTCAGAAGTCACAGAGTATTCACCACGTACCACAACACACTTACCAAGTCATGTAGCCGACTGTGTTAATTATATAAACATATCAGAAACGAGTAAACAGACAACGTAATGTCCATTCATCTAGGGTCACCAGTGTAAAGCTTTGCGAGTAATCCAATTCTCAACAACAGCTCCGCTGTTGTTGTTGGAAAGGTTGATCGACAATACCAGCGCAAAGTACGTTCCGCTTTTGAACTATCGGTTCAATTTGTACTGATGGCCATAATAATATATAAATGATAGCAATAATAGTATGACATATGGTAATAAATCATTTGACAACGACACTTAACTGTCACACAACCATGAGTACAGCAGTCAAGTTTAAAACTGAGGGAAATGGAAGGGAGGGGAGGTAATTGCTAAAATGAATGTTCTTGTGTTTTGAAATGTCAAACGAAGCGTGTGAACGAAAAGCACGCTTGAAGAAAAGGTTAACGTCCCATTCTATATGAAAACCGCTCATCTGCAAACAGAGACAGAAAACCTCATACAGCGAAACCTTATACGCCAGCGAAGTACTTTTCACAGTCTATCATAGATTAATTAAATCGTTTGAATTCTTCGTACGTTCAGATATTACTGAACGACGAAACCTCCCACAAGACTCAACAAATCAAAAAGAGACTGGGAAGAGCAAAACCCCGAGCCAAGAAACTTGCTATCAATATCGAAGAGTTCAATAACAATCTTGGAAGGGCAATTCCTTCTCAGCTCACCTCCTTCACCAGAGACATTTACCTCCATCGAGAGTTTAGCTCCTTCCGAAGAACTCATATGGTTCAAGCGTAACTAAGTAATTGGACCTGACGGTTTATAACTCACCGTTATTAAGAGATACATTAACATTTTACGTCTGTCTCTAACTAACTTGGTCACTCAGTGTTTTGAAAAGTGTAAAAGTGCTGACTTTTAGAGAACGGCGCGCATAGCGTAAGCACCTAAATAAAAAGGGCCGGTAAGTCGCACCCGACATCACACAATTCACGTTGGAAATGAAAACTCTGGTGAACGTCAGGGATTTCAGTCAAATCGCCTTTCGTCGCTCAAGCTTAAACCCTAGAACTCTCGGTTGTTGTGTTCATTCCATTCTGTTATCGCCTGACAGAAAAGTTGGAGCTGGCCACACATATTTCTTAGAATGAAAGGATACGTTTGGAAATAAACATTATTACATGGAAGTCAATTCAAATCCACAAGAAACCTGGCATTCATCATCAATCAACCAATCACCATCAATTTTTTAAGGGATGAATTTGATAATCGAAAACAAGTTACCCAACTTGGCAGCCAAGCCACATCGCTACTCACTACAGGCGCAGGTGCTCTATAAAATGATATCTTCTTACGTCATCTCATACGCAGACCAGGTTATGAACAAATCTTCATAGTGAAACATTCGGATGATACGATGATGGGCATCAAACATTCAAATCAACTTCTTCGAAGTTGAACATCACTTTTTGAAAGAGACCGGCTGCGATCAAATGTGAGTGACGTTCAACCTGAAACTGACCAAATCCCTGACTACACATCAGTTATCAACTTCTCTTGCCCGCTCTGCTGGACAGTTTGGTCAGAGTCCTGCAGTCTGTCAATGAAAATGGGGATCAGTGCATGCTCATTCCTTCAGATGCACAACATATTTCAATCTCTGGGGATTATTCTGAGAAGCAACAAGACATGGTCACTTCATGTAACTGATGTTTTCACAAAAGTCAGAAAACTCACAGTTAATGTCAGACACCTAAAGTCTACCTCTACTTCACAACACTAGACCAGTCGACTTAACAGTACACGTGTGCCCTCCAACTGGATGTATCACCGTTTTCGTGATCGTTCCTCTGGTTTGATGCCGGAAGATTGCGAACATTTTGTTAAATCCTTAAAACAACTGACACACCGTAGTGGTATACCACACAAACAATTCGTTGATTTTATGGTTTCTCACCCTTGTATAATATGCGAAACTTTGAGAGTCACAATACCTACAATAACCCATGCTCTTTATTCGGATCTCTCTAGAAGCAGTTCTACACCTTAAACTCAATTCTGGCACAAGCATCCGATCTTCATTTACTTCAGTTACTCCTTATTCAAATCGATTTTTGCACAAACCCAACCTGCTTAATCTTGAATTAACGACGAATCTGAATGAGTACTTCATTTCAAGTAGTACCGACTGTGATCGTTCAGTAATTTTTCCGTCAGATACATGATGATTCTTACTACCACGCGATTCACGATCGTTGAGTTCATCAACTCTCGGTTGCTCAAGGCATGACCGCGTGAAAAGCTTAAATCTCACCTTCTGGAGTACATAAAGAATGATATTTACTTGGCTTGACTTGCATAAAAAGCATAAGACCTGTCGAAGAGATAACATAAGTGTGCAAATGTAAAAACAGCCAGTGAGGTTAAATGAGTCACAAACTAAACAGTAGGTATAAGGAAGTGCTAACCAGGCTGTTTCCTAAATATAGACTTTGTTATACGTTTCTTATCGGTTATTTTATTGTGACTTGTCACGACGTTCACAATGAAAAAACGCATCGAACAGTATTCGAAAATTACGTGGGAGTATGAAAACAATTTCAAAACTATCACACGTCACACTAGTTGGTTTTCATATAAAGGTGACTTGATTTCTTTTGGAATTTGTCTACTCTGAGAAACGATCTGCAAACTCCGCAGCATACATCAGGAGTTATTTGGTAACAAAATACTGTCGTTCTTCATAGATACGATATGCGGCACAAGATTGTCTGGTTGTTCAGTGGATTACGTTTTTTTTTTAATGACTGGAATAGTATCTGGGGTTAGAGTGGTAATTTACAATTTTAGAAAAAGATTATATTAAAACCTTCATCTTTTCCAATACAATGACCTGACTGGACCCCTGCTTGGACATATTCCTTTAATAACCATATATGAAAGAGACATAACTGCGAAAAACCTAAGTTTCGGCTGGATTCGAGTCAGAGATAAAAAAAACATGTTGAAACGCGACAAGCGCTCAATCAGGAAAGCTTGAAACTCTCAACAGGAGCCTGAAATTTTGCATTTTGACTCAGTCACCCAGCTGTTCCAATGCCTTATAAAATCCACCGAATGATCCAAGAGGATCGATTGTGCCCACAGGATTACTCAAACAGCTCACGTTGGAATCCAGCAATGCTATTGTTGGGCAGTGGAACTGTACTACCTACGGATAGAAAACCCTTATCATTTTCAAGCATCTTGGCAGTGAGCAATGTCAGCAAAGGAAGTAACGGATAATCTTACAAATCACAACGACTCTGGACAAGTCAGTCAACTCGACAAAACCAAATACTACCGTGATTGACACGAATTTAGGTTAAATTCTTGAAATATATTTAAATTGTTACCAGATTGTGGAACCACACAGGCGATCTGACAGAAAAGAAGTCATGATTTAAAACAGTAAGGGCGTTTACAAAGAGAATGAGAATACAACTGAAATCGTACTGTTTATTAAGAAATACTGTTCTGACATCAATCTCCGAAAACGAGTATGACTCTTTCACCAACTGATGAAATATCATAAAATATTATTTAAGAAAAAACGTTTATAAACAAGTTACTAAAAAGCTGTATTCTGCGATTAGCACGAATCATGAGTTTCAGTTTTAATTCTGATAAGAACTTCATTTATTGAGTATAGAGAAAAATTGGTTATCCACTCGTCTCGGTAGAACTTACCCGTATGGAATTAGTGAGGCAAGGCATGTTCATAAATGTGAACATGTATTCTGAGGTTTAATTTGAGCACAGTTATATCAGCATACAAAACTAATGTTACAAGGAAACACGTACAGCACACAGCTAACCCGATCAACGTTTTGAACAGGATGTGCTTGAAATTGGACATTACATGTACTCAATACGAAAATATAATGGCTCGTGTGCCCTCAATGTTGGTTCATTGAACTCGCATATGGACATTTCTCATTTCCATCACGTGATACAACATGACCAAGGCGGTCAGTATTTTGGGAATGGTGTGTCGCATGTGACTTTGTTATATCTACGACGCATACCAAGATTAGATGGATCGTTATGTGGACGAAAATGATAAACTTAGTGAATAAACTGTAGTAAAACTCGATGGACAGTTCGTCAGTGTTCAGTTTGGTGAGGTTTTTTGAGTACAGTCCAAAATGTGTGAATCTGCATGGCGGAAATGCTATAGCAAAGAATATGATGGGTTCTGAGATCTATTTGCATGTTAGCTACCAATCTGTGGCGTTCTGAACAAGAGTACAACGTCCAATACGTGCTACGAAAGCAAACGAGTAGAAAACGCTCACCGGCTCATCAGAAACGTTACAGATGATGAACAGTAATCAAAATGGAAGTGAATTTTCACAGGTCACTGCAACCTTTGATTAGTTATTGTGCAGGGGACTTAGCCAACCCAAACACCATCGGAAGATTACCGATGTGCTTACCATTCATTAAACATCCATTTGCCAACTGAATGTGCAGGAAGTACGGGAATGCCACAACTTCCGCGGGAAAATTTGACCATCGAAGCAGACAGAACGATAGCATATTGCCAGAACTGAAATGGTGAGTGCAACAGCAGAACGACTTTCACAATCAAGAAACAAAGCACAAAAAGCTAACAATCATGGCATCTGAACAGAATGAAATGTAGCTTCTATCAACGATTTGGTACCGATTAACTACAGATGCAAGCGTCTTTACTTCAAACATGAATAATCAAGTGTATCAAGGTTAGGATATCAGGAAAACTACTTGACACAAGTGTTCGGATGGTTGTTTCATTTACAGTTCACGTGTCTGTCACGAGAAATGGAACATTTCCTTTGAGATTATGACGGGCGCAACAGTGATACGTGTTAGTTGAAGATGTTCGAGCAAAACAAAAACCATTCACACATTGTCAACTCTGCTCGCTGCGTATAGCACCAATTAATGATTTGGAATGAAACAACAGTCAGCAAAAACATATAGGAGCAGCCTACCTTTAAAACAAGTACACTAGGTTTGTGAACCTCATGGTGGACGATTTACGTCAGGAGTTTCCTGCATATTTGGGAATATAGATGCAGAATCCTCTACCGCTCGCAAGCCAACAAAAAGTGTCACACAGTTCTTTTCATACACACAGCAGAAATCTGTTCTCATAATCTTTGCATCAACAAACCGAGGGATAAACGGGTATGTCGAAGTGCTCATGACTCTCAGCACAGTAGCACTGCTGGGTCGATTGTACGTCAGCAGTAAGTACCGCGTGGTGGTTGACGCATGCTGTTGTATGTCCGGCGACAACTGGTACTTCAGTGACCGCTTGCGTAATCTGCACTCGATCTAGCCCGGTAGTTGCTTGACAATCGTAGTCCGCATCTTATGGTCGGTCCCGCCAACGCAGGCTACATCACATCCACACTGATACTTCCAGGGCACAGCTACATGTTACTTAACCGGAAGTGTCTGAACTCAAAATGTCCCACGAAAAGCAATCCAAGGAGTAATAACAAATACCGGTTTGGCGTCTGCCGTGGATCTACGTAATGAAGTGGCAAAGTTTGTTATCGCGCTTTCTGTCAATCATAATACTGCTGCCTTAACTTGGTCAGTCCTAATTCAATCATGTTCATTTTTTGATTAAAAAAATAAGTGGAAATTAGAAACACAATGTTATACAAGTGTTTTTACTATCCAAGTACAATCAGACGAAAAACAATCAAAGTACGAAAATAAGGCATGAAACCAACAGGCGGCATCACGACCGTTCACCTAGTCCAATAAGATAGTGTATTATTGCTGTTTAGTCCTGCTACTCGGCGAACAAATGCGCATTTACAGGTCAATGTCGATTGGATTTTGGACTGAATGAATAGTAAACACAAAATCAAAGGTCAATGAATGACCTTCGAATAAGGTGATGTGGTGATGTCGCGTGAAATATAGTTCTCAAAGCAAAAGAAAGGACAAACACTGATTTGTAGAAACCTGTTGAAGAGAAAAACCAGGCACCACACATTATATCGCGCAACAAACAAAACTCGAGACTTGTTCGAACTGCTTTAAAGCTGGTAGGAAATGATTCTCCGTAGAAAATTCCAGTGCATATGTATGGAGCGTAGATGTACCCAACGAAGTCATGCCTAATCAGTAAAACAAACAGGAATACCTAAGTGGTTCAATCTGATGCATAACTGCGAAATAGTCATGAACAAAAAAACAAGTCTTAAGTGGGAGGAATCAACCTAATTACCGAAAAACGTTCGTGCCAAAATGCATGCACTCAATCCCAAGGTATCAACACCTTGTAAACAAATTACTGATCCGTAAGTGGAAGCAACGTGTCACAAATAAAATAGATACTCTGTGATTTTCATTGTCTTTTGTCACCTATTCAAACTAGTTCACAGACAACTAAACAAAATAAAGATAACATTCATTTTACTCTAACCGCTTGGTTGCTGTCTCTCTTGACGTGCTAGCTACCGAATATGTGAATCGTGGCAGCCTCAGCTCGAAAGGCGAACCTGATCAACCAAAGTAAACAGACGAGTCTTCAGTCCCCTATACCGATTCATCATTTGTCCAATTCACACTTCACTCCCGCCAGTTACGAGACCTGAAAAAATTACTCGGCGTGACATAAGACTAGCTTAAATCCTTAGTACATGGTCCAACCGTCGTGCATACTGACAGACTAGGTGAATGAAAGCGTTCAATAAGTGCTATCAAATAGCCGCATCCTAACTTCGTCATTGCTCACCTATTGGTGCCAATCGATGTTGTCGTACGTCCAACCATATACACCCAAATTGGTCGTACGAACAGCATAATCCTTAGCGATGACAGGTGACAATTCTGAAAATCTGAATAGTAGGGTATTTCTCTAACATCCTACAAAATGGATGTTTCACTACACAAAAATAAAAGGAAGCTCTTCGATAAGCAATGTTTCTGAGAAATTACTGAATTGGTCACACTGAACGGAAGTCAGATGTCAGCGTCTTAGCCTTCTGTTGTGCTTATGTGTGACGGAAACTTCATCTTCCAACAACATGATGTGCATATATTACACAAAAATCCCATCTTAGTCAGAAGTTCTTCAAAAAACGAAAAACGAAAACCATGTAAGCCGTTGTAGATGTCAATTCGGAACTTTGTTGATCCAAGTAACTTTATGATTATTTTATACTCGTCTCCACGTTTTCTCGCAGTTGTCGGTATAATACTATGTGACAGATAGAAATACTTGTACACGACGTTGTGTTTCACATTTTCCAAGTATCCTTTCAACAGTAAGTTGAACTGTATAAACTAAAAAGCAACCACGATATTTCAAAAGTAAGAGGGAAGTTATGCATATATGGAGTAATAAATACTATAGGGAAGAGGTGTCTTATCATCAGAGTTATATTAACCTCAACTGGAATACATTTTATGAGTTTCGTTTATTTAAGGCTAATATGAAATGGTCCTGAATTCATGACGGTACGATATGTTGTTGCTGAAAGCCGCATGGTGCTCGATGGTCTACCATGGAATGTTCCAAAACTAACTGACGTGGTCTATCAAGAACGGAACATTAACTAGGATAAGCGCGCTAAATCACAACAGTTTCAACCAGAGTGAATTAAAACATGGTGACTGTCATGAGATCCTCTATGTGTTTAAGTAAGCACAATGCGGAGACCAGGAAAGTGAGAACATGAATGACATGAAACAGATGTTAGCCCATATCCTCATAGGACGTCTTGTTGGTGTGTTAGTGAGGCCTACAGCGTGCATAGGTGACACCAATTTAACACTTCATGCATAATCTCGTCACTTTTGACCACATTTACTCTTCAGTGGCGGTTTTTGGGTGTCACATACAGAACATACATAGACGGAAACCAGCGACATGTCAACAAACCAACAGCATATTCAATTCTAGATTTGGCACCAGTGGATCTTCCTGATTGAAGAGGCTAAGAACGGAAGATAAAATGAGTACAGTGAATCGAAGACCTCGGTGACAGTGACGTAGAACAGAACAGTCATTCGTGGTCTTGTTTTCAGAGGTAACTGAGTTGATCTAGTGGAACACATTTACGTTCGCAATACATCTTCTTCTTGGAAAACGTACGCTTAGTTTCTGCAGTGAGTGAAGCAACAAATTGAATTCAGACAATATAGTTATTCTGAAACGCATAAATAAATGTTCTTCTGATAAACAGAAATGTTTGCACGCCGCAAAACAGTTTAGAAGGATCAAAAACAACAAGCATGTAAAACAGAGGAATCTGGAGGAAGAAGAAGAATGGATGGTCTTACCCGGAGTAGATCTTTACGACCGGTTTCCATAGCCACCAAATAATTATGTGAACACATTTGTTGCACGTCATCGGAATTTAAACTATAAGACAAAATAGACGGTCAGCGGTGCAAGAAAAACAATCCAGAAACAGTTAAGGTGCAAAGTTAACAGTCGAAGGAGGAGAAATGAAATAAATCATTGGCAGATAATGTTCATCGTGGATGTGCGTGCAAATTAATGATTAAGAGAATAACGGGAAAAGTCGGAGACTGATTAACGTTCGAAAACGAATCAGTCCCTCACGGCTGCACTCTCGTTTCGTCACATCAGGAATTAAGAGATACGCTAGGGGTAACGAAGCCGTCTACCAATCACCCGCTCGTGCATTCAAGTCCTATTTCCCTAAGCCGTTCCAGTAGCCTGACATCATGTGGACCATATGCGAGGCGGTGAGTTGGGTGCATCACAGCACATAAATTGCAGCATAAAATCGGAGAATAAAAGTAGTAGAACATGAATTGAAGCATCGTTACAAGCTCAATACCTATCCAGTTTTGAGAGAGACACCACTTACTGTGAATTTACCGACCATTGACATTTGTTTCGTCAGTTGCACAATTAATCAGACATGTACCAGTTTGCCCATATTGATAACGGTTACAGGATACGAGAAAAAGTTTGTCGAGACTGGCGCAAACAAATAATTAAGTGGGTTGTGTCCATCTGAATCAACCAGAGAAGGAATCGACTGTTGCAAACCAATGTCGTACTCGTCCCTGGCAAAAGCAAAGATCAGAAGACGATTAGTCTGGAAAACAACAACTTCGGCACACAGTGACATTCTGGAACGTCTTGACTGGTTTGTGAACTTCAGTGATCACAGCAGAGAAAAAGGAAATAGAACTGGTAGTTTTCTACCGTTAAAACGCAGTCGTACGACTTGAGGCATCTACAGTGTTACTTAAACATAACATCTCAGTCAGCGCAGTTTAACCTTGTCTGCTAACGATGACTGTTAGAGAACGAGGGCATCAGGCGCATCGAAGTCTTTGACCGTCGATAGTTACGTCTAGTCGTACGTATCGGATGACGTCAACGAGTAAGCAATCAGCTGGTTAGGTGACAGATTTTGAGCAGTGGCGACTGAATCAGTCTGTACTTCTGGATCCTATTTGAAAATCGGGCTATATGTTAGGAACGTCAAACCAACGTCTATCACGCCACATTTGAGCACAGTGGAGCAAGATATGAAACGATTAGTCGATCAGTAAACAAATGATAACGGAAGCGACCGACAGTAATGTAAGAACCATAAGTCGTGTTTAACACTATGGTCAGTGTCCTTGTGTGTCCCCCGCCCACTGGCTAGAAACGTTGAGCGTCCGCCCAACTGGTGTATCATTCACGATCCTGCGATCATAAACACTATTATGGTTGAAAAAAAACGGATCTAACGACGTACACTCCCACATTAAAGAGATACAAACACTCGCTTCAGTAAATGTTCGCACTGCAGCTCGACGCGTGTAGGAGTAGACATGGCCAGAGTGCAACGAAAGCCACTTATGGTATGGTGAAAATCTACTCGATTCATCGTTTATCTAAACCCCTACACAAAAGACGATCTAATAAGGAACCAATTCAAATGTAGCTTTAAGATATCATATCATGCCTGGAAAAACAGCTTGGATGTTACATTTTCCGTTACTCCCAAGTTCCTTGTGGTGTGTTGCACTAATCAACTTACAGTCTATGATTCTGCATGTACCATTAAGATCAGCCAATGATTTCTTTGGTTCGAGTTCTCGTTTCATGAATAACAACTGTTTAATCTAACCAGTCGGAAGTCTCTTCCTTATTACTTCTGCGGGAGTTTTTAACCAAAAGAGAATTCCGAGAGCACTTCAGAGTCCCTAATTCAGAGTAATACAAATTGGCGTCGTGAAACCGAACTGCTTACAACTAAGCAATTAAAACTTCACGCTTGAGCGAGTAGAGTCTAGAAGTGGGTCGAAAGGTTCGAACTATGGTGCTGCATTCGTCGTGCTGTGAAGAAGGAAAACCAATCATTATTCTTCGTTACTGCCGATGGTCGTGAGTTGTGTTCACTATCGAATAGTCTGCTATACACAAACGCCATAACCTCATTGTCATTAACTGAACTAAAGAAACCACTGTTAAAGTATGTGCTTCTCATTAGTTTCCAGATAGCAGAACTCGTGCATTCAACAAGCACAAGCTTCTGTGAGTTCCTTAATTCCGATTAGTACACATACACACATAGATTTTCCTCGGCTTTAGTCGCTACAGCAGACTAATCCAGATGTGGGAGCAAGTCACCATATGAGCACGCATTTCGAATTCCGGAGCATGAATGCCGATTAACCAATCTATAAAACTAAAATCCATTGTGAAGAATCTAGGCGATTTGCCGTGTTCATTCCTTTAAGCGGATGTTTAGTTTGAGAAACATTGAACTGAATGTGATAACATTTTATCGATATCCGAAAATCGAACAAGAAGCAACTGACAAGTACTAAGCGGAGTTCTACACAAGTAGAAGCAGTCAAGCAATGTCACGGAGTCGGCGAAACATGAAGAAATGTCCGTATAATGAACTAGCCTAATCCTGCAAAAATCGACTATGAACAACGACTACATCCGTCAGTTCGTCCAGACATAGTTGATGGCAATGGATGACACTGTTTCGTCATGTCCACAGTCTTCTACAGAGAGATGAAATGTGTATATGTTCACTTACCAAAATTCTCGAACAGCTAGATGCCAAGACAGTTAATATACGCGATGCCGTTTACCACACCCTGTATTCATTACGGAACACCAATCTGACTGATGTAGAAGATGAAATGAAAAACGAGTGACGTTGTAAACAACAACTAATCGGTTAAGAATTGTATGTCTTGCCCATATTCTGCATTTGAGCCACTTAGTCATTGCACCGAGTCGCCAGAGCAGATGACATCAAATCCGGGTTCAATGGCATGAATGTCGTAGTCGTTTAATTGATCATTTAATGTAGTGAGTGAAAAACCAGACAACGAGAGTCAGAAGGAACTAGGTGCTGTATCGATGGTAACTGTACGAAGGAGTCTCATGAATTAATTACCATCCCTTCTATACATTTTAACGCAGTACCAGGGCTGTTGTGTCTTCCGAAAACCTTGGCAAATAGACACCAACAACAGTCGCCGTTGCAGTGCTGTCGATGGTATGTGAGGAAAACTGGAAAGATTACTGGATAAAGAACGAAACAAAAACAAGATATTGCACGTAAAAAATGACTACCTGTAAGCGCGAGTCAACTTCTTATGCATGATCCATGCACTTAAGTCGTACAGTTGCACAGTAGACCGATCTGAAAGAGATGAAGACGTGCGCAATAAAATAAAGGCGTAGTATCACGAAGTGTAACAGAATGTCGAGAAAAAAAAACAAAAAAAGACCTTTATAGGTGAGACATCGACGGGGAAAACAAACTTTTTGCTTATCAAGAAGGACGGTTCTTCAACTAACGAATAAAACTGGCTTGGAACACTAAGTACCTTTCAATAACTTCATTAGAACAGAAAGAAAATATGTTGCCTCATGTAAATATTTCGTTTGCTCACATCGGTCATAAAGAAAGTTAGACAAACTGCGTTTGCGATTATGCACAAAGGATTCTGCAGTAGTTGGAACTAAACGTTACTGGACAGTCTCATATGTGAGAAATAAGGCAGACTTCAATTAGGACTTGATGTCATTTGCCACGTGATCCGTTTTGATAAGAAACCATTTTACAAACGGCTGTTCCGGTAACTGTCATCGGGCTTTTACAAACCCAAAGAATAGATGCGAGTTATATACGAAAATTACAACGAATGAAATAGACCATTAAAAAAATCGCGCAAGTGGTACGGATTCACTGTCTGCCAGAAAAGGGTGGGAGTGTTGATGAATTGCAAAAACTAGAAAATATACCTCTTCAGAGCTATCTAAACTAGCTCATTGCACCTGCTTATCATGTTTTAAATCTCAATCAATTTCCAAGGATATTTATTTGCCAGTAACGTTTCTCCCAGCATATCATGTTCTGTTTGCAGTTTATCAGAAGCACAAACACGCCAGTACTCCATGAAACAAAGTTCTGAGCAGATCAGGTCTGGGTAAAAGGACAGAACTGAACACAATGTCCACTCCATACTGTTCCATAATCAACAGATGATTGGAACGTCACGTTACCAATAGTTAGTGATGAGTACATCAGAAAAAAACAAACTTCTGTTTGATTCAGTTTTGAGAGACAAAGATAGTTTGGCATGAATAGAACTAAAGGGGTAGGAGTCCAATCAAAAATGATCTTTATTGCTAGAAATCAAAATATCATCAACGAAATTGCGAAATATGAAAGCAAAGGAAATATTAACATATCACAACAAGTCTTTGTTCTGAAAATGCTCCAGAATGCTAACATCGCGAAACCGAAGACAGTCAGGAATGCCTAGATAAAACGTGATGTTACAATTGAAACCGTTTACTGGTAAACTTACACTGGAAATTTTGTTTTTCAAATTTTCACGGAAGCATGATGGATAGTATACAACACAGCACATCAAGTGAGATCAACCGAAACACTAATCAATTCAGATTTTTTTCGATGTTCCTTAATCATGACAAGATGTAAATGTAGTGTCTGATATCAGAATTTTAGAGCGGAACTCTTTTTTCAGTGCTTTACAAAACCACTTACGGTCTACCTTTAATTTGACTTATAGGTAACGTTTCACTTATCACGGAGACTTTGCCAGATCAGGTAAACAAGTCACAAACTTGGTGCTATTTGAAGCAAGCAAAAGGCAAGTAACCAAACGAATAGGATGATAATATTTAATGGGTTAAGTATATACACAGAAATAGATTTAAATTGCTAATTACAGTGGATCGGGAACACGCGAAAAGTGAGACAGGCTGTCAGATAGGCTGATCAGAGAGTCGACTGATTTTTCGCAATGTAGACAAAGGAACCGCCATCTGTTGAAACTGTCGTCTCATCCAGCGATCAATGCAAATAAATCCGATTGATCCGAGATCGGTTGCCACGTGTCACACCATAGGGTTCAACCCGGTTAGTTCTAATCCCAACGAATACGACATCCGTAATTTTGATGGCCTCAGAAGTTGGGCGTCCCTGTATTGTTCTAAACCCTCGTCTAATAACTTCGATATTTTGTTAATCAATTTCATGGTCTGTGCGCGAACCGTGATAACATATAAGACCTGTGACCGAAACTGATTTGAGAGGGCGCCTAAGTGTTCATTTACTCTAGTCGCAAATGACAATGCAGTGTGTTCAATGAGAAAAGTTTGTGAGGATGGGCGATCGTAATATACTACTCACACGACTATTATTCAGTAGTAGGACCGGAGCATACACCTTGATATCCAAGTAGCAGGAGAAAAAATATAGGAAGAAACATCGGAGTGCGGCATCACCCAAAATGGTCTTTGCTACGTAAAAGAACTGAGCATTGGTATCTGTAGCAATTGAGACGGTCTGGGCCGCGTACCGTATGCAAATGAGTGTTTTTGTTCGTGGTTTCGTTTAAGTGCTTAACACGTGTTGCTTTCTGGAATAAATAACCCATGCGCCATCGGCGTTCTAAACTCACAACACTAGTTCAATCAACAGGTCAAGAGTACCTAAGATGCAACAAGGGTTTATACCGTATCGCCTCTTTTCGGAAACTGTTCTGATGCTTGTTTCTTTCAAAAACATGAAGAGTCTCTAACGTTTCTCTCCTGAATGAAACAACAGTAATACCTTTCCATCACCCTGGAATCTTTGAGGCTGGATTGCGTACCATTCTCTTAATAAACTGTGTAGCGAAACCTCTTAACGTTAACCTTTTCTGCATTGATTTTTACACACAAAATGGACGTGATGCTCTAAGGAACAAAGAACAATAAACGTTAGCAACAATTTGTTTGGAGTGATTAGACTTACAGCTAGGAAGGTTCGGTACATTAATGGCTTTGTGATTGACGGCGGTCATGAGACTCCAGTTTGCCTATGGATCACATTACACAGAAACGGCAAGTAACCATCGTTGGGCTCTTGTTCCATTGTCCAACTAATGTGGGAATCTACTTGAGTAAGGTATTTCAAAAAGATGCCTGCTAGATCTCGTTTTATTATTACAAAGGTGTCATATAAGAAGCTCTGCTAAACATTTGGTGAGTTTTCAAACTGACCCAAAAATTTTTATTCAACTTGTTCCATGAATATAATCACTGAGATAAGAGATGCTGAAAAGTACACGATTAGCCCTTTCTCCTGCAGACAGAATTTGAAGTGTAAATGAAATAGCTAACATCTAAACATACTGATATCTTCGGGATAATCTGATCTGTGATAATTTAAGATCCTTGTCGTGTTCTATCACTATCCAGTTTTGCAATACGAGTAAGCTGTGTGTACCCAAACCGCATTGGAGAAGCAAATAAACAGAGGCAGGTAACTGCAACCAGCTGGTCCGAACATGATATCAAACGAACACAACACTAATTCAGAACTCGTTACACTTCTACATATATGAACTGTCCAAATATCCATATACTCATTCAAACTGACTGAAGCAATCTCCTGACTACCGTTACACATCCCTAAGTAATGGATCGATTGTGTGGCTCTCGAACAATAACGTCCACCCATTCAGTCAACGGTTCACTCGACTCAGCATAATTTCCGTCAGTCCAGTTGGCTGACAGTCAAATATCGAAATTCACCGAATGACTGTAGCATGAAAGAGAAAATGATCAGTCATAATTTAGCCACAAGATGGTAGACAGAAGAATACACACAAAGGCCATCGAGGATAAACAATTCAACGAATGCACAGATATTCCATAAGAGAACAATAAAAGACAGTGCTATCATCTGTGTGTCAACTGCTGTCTGGTCAAGTGAACGAAGCGAACTAATCACTCTACACTATACCATTGATGGGGTAATCTAAAAGGAATTAATAAAAAGCCGTTGTTATCAACGCTGCCCGTTAACACGATTAGATGGTTCGAGATGACAGTGTTCCGAGCGACAAAAACAGACATATGCGGAAATTGACACAGTCTCAAAACAAAATCACAACCCTGTTTACAGTGCACTCAGATTAACTTCGTCCCTCATTTTTGATTTCAGTGCGTACGGAACTCGGGATATGGCATTCAATCATTTGGATTGGGAGGCAACAAACATAACGACTTCGTGTAAAAATCAACAAGTCAGTCAACGAACGGTAATCAGCCAGGGGCAACGAAGTGATCCACAAAAGAGGCGAGTGTGGTGGGTCGAAGGCAGGAGAGGCGTCAGTTCTGAGTAGGCAAGTGGATGCTAACTGACCGTGACCATTTGGTTTGTCTGTCAATGTACATGATAGAGAGAGATGATTCTGTCCACTTTCACTTAAGAGTGAAAACATCACTCGGCTTACTCCGGGATGTGTTTGCTAGATGACGATGAAATATTCACAAGGCATGATGTAAAAATCTCTCCATCACGTTGGGAAAACCAATCAATCCATCAATGAGTGTTGTAACAAGCTCGACGGACGTGATTAGAATAGGGGGAAGTAGAGAAAATTATGGAATTTCAGTGAGGTCAAAAGAAGGCTGTTTCGTCAGTACAAGAGGACGTAAAACCGAGCAGCATGCATCTGTGGAACTCAAAAAGTGTCGGACACTTTAAATAAACAGCCATTGTTTAAGTGGACAAAACTCAACAACTGAACAGTTAAAGTGCGCCCGTTAAATCAAAGGACATGAGGTGAGGTTGATGGATTCTGATAAAAGAGACTTGGTCTTCAACCGATAGCTAACTAACGTTTGATTGGTAGTACCCACGGACAAACTGAGGCTGTAATGTTACTTCACAGAAAACGAATCAGAATACATCCAAAAAACAATTAACGGCTAGAATTCCTTTAGATGAGTTAGGTATTTCAAGTTGAGTATCAAGCACATTTGCTCGCAGCTCTCCCAACCACAAGGACTACCCAGTCAACTTCTTTCAAAAGGAAGTTCTAGACTCCAGTTTCGCTCTTGTTGCTGTTCAACAGTAATGCGAATCCTTGCCACGGCCAGGGTTGAAATTCCGACCACGCTTTCAAGAGGTAATCCTGTTGATCACTGGGCCATTTACCCCACATTAGGCACAGCAGAATTATCACATCTGAGTGCTCAGTCATTTTGGCGTGTAAAAAATGATCGGGTTGTCCGATCGTTACGACATGAGTTACCGTCGCTTTCTTGTTAATTCCAACCGATAACCTCGCGATGAGAACTGTCCAGACAAAAACAAATCTTAAAGTTCAATAAATATGCTAAGAGATAATTTGAATTACTGAGACGTTTTCAGGGATTCAGTCAATTTTAATTTGACCTCCATCCACATTCGATCCAAGCTTTCGTATTCAGACGGGCTATCTAGTTAACACTTCTTGAAAAGAAGCACTAGACCAGAGTTTTGTTCTTGTTAGAGCTCATTAGTAGTACCTACCGTTAACGAGCTCTAACAAGAGCGAAACTTGAGTCAAGCGCCAGCTAAATCAAGAGATCAACAATTGTTTGAAGTTCTTTCAAACAGACGACGGTCCTTCCCTCGAATACAGTTAACCATTAAACTAGTTCTTTAAAATAAGTTGATTCACTGTGTAGATTTTCACATAAACCATTAGGGCGAAACGAGCCACTTTTGAGGGACATAGCTTACCGTCACCAAAACGCACTTGTACACTGCTCTCGTTTGATTTAACTGAACTTTGCAGTCAGTCGTGATCTCCATACGATTCGCGGTCATTATCGCCCACTTCCGTTCCCAAATTGAGCTAGTAAGGTTGACTTTGTAAGGATGGACAGATTTTAACCACAGATTTACAATCTGAAGTAAATCTGGGGGACAGTGTCCCAACAGTTGAATATATGCCCAACTATGCCTATGGGACATCAAAGAACCAATCGCATTGTGTGGAATGTTTCCAAGAGGGGATAGAAATTCCATTTTCCTCAAGGTTGATTTTAATCTAATAAACACAACACCACTGTACAGCTGGTTTTACGGGGCGAATAAATGTGTTTTACGCGTCTCTTTCCTTCTTGCCTAAAGAGGTTTGTTGACTTTTCAACATTCCAGTATTTACTGGCAGAGCGATTTTCGTTGTGATAGGTTGGTTCGCCGTTACTATTTATCTCGCAGTTACATGAGGCTTAATATGTACAATTCTACTATGCCAAAACATAAATGAGTATACAAGTGGTGTGCAGTAATAGGTTGATGGAGAAAAACTGGTCTGTTGACCCTACTGGATCATCGAGGATTGTCTACAAAGTTCTGCTCAAACAACCAGGTTGGTCTACAAACATTGATGCTACACAATGGTTGAAACGACCGATCTAATATCTACTGATTTGTGTGAATATCACACGCAAACAAGCGAATAACCAGAAAATGCCACCAACTCACAATATTCATGCGGATGTTGAATAGGCCCCGGATTTTCAACGCGTAAATCAGCGACATCTGATGTCGGAATGACTTTAGCCAAGGGAGCATCCTGTGAAATGGATACACATTACAGAGTGATTCATAAACAAAAACAGAGCAACCAATAAAGCGATTCAGTTGAACACATGAAGGCTTGTGATAAATAGCATATGGTACTCAAAGTAACACTTACGGGAGCAAGCATCGACTGCGGTAATACGTTAGACTCCAGTTGCGTGTACACGTGATCAACAGAGTCGAACACCGGATCTTCTAACAAACGGTCATCTCGTTCTGCTTTCATTTGTGGTTTATCCGATTTAGAAACAGACGGGATTGGCTCTCTGGTGATATTTGCAACATGATCAATTTGAAGAGCCAAGTGTCGCATCCGACAAAAGTCCGCATAGGTTCGTGGAGTTCGATCTTTATCACCTGTATCAGGTAGATTAGATACATGGCCTTGTAGACTGGTGCGCAAAGTTGTCAACGAGCACGGAAGACCAAAGGTGACTAGTAGGCCTTGGGGAGTGAAATGGACACCGGAAGTGCGCGGAAATGGAGTACATGAGTGGTGTTTGTTTTCAGTGCCCAGCTGCTTCCACGTATGGCTGCCTGGTCGGGAACAAAGTCCGTCAGCATCTTCTGGCAGAGTTGACTGCAAGGCATCCAACTCGTACGGTGCGGTTTGCAGTTGCTATAATCAAAACAGATCGAAAGCGAATCAAAAGTTTTTGAGTTCAAGAGAATATGATCACGGAATAAGAAAGTTGAGTGTAAAGTTGTGGAAAAATGACCTAGCTGGGCGGAAAATAGTATAGTTCTGGATGATGCAGGATACGGTTGCAGGCCGAAGTGACCGGAATACTGCTAAATTTGAGAATGCCTTCTCTCTTTTGTTATATTCAGATAGACTTTTCTAGTGCTTTGCTCTCGAACTCGACGACCTAGGCTTGATTTCCGGCCCATGAACTCATGGGGGAACCGTTGGAGATTACCGCCCCAATCACCTCAAATTAGGCATAATCGAATTATATTGTCTAAAAGTTCGGGTTGTGTGTTATATTCACACCAGGTGATTGTTTCGATAGCACAGGCAGTTGCTGTCTCCCACCATTGAAACCTTTCAGACAAGCTGAAATAACAGAAGATTTGCTTATTTAGAAGAGACTCAATTCAGCAGAAACACAATGCCCGAAGTGTTAAATTACGCGTAAGTGCCAAATATTCAATAATTAACAGCGGTATTGGCAAAATCCGACCTGAATTATTTGTGAAGTCCTGCTGAAGCAGTCGATTCTCTGGAACATCTGGTGAATTCCATATGAGGTGACGGGGCAGCTGGATGGGTGGGAGTCACAGCATGAAATTTTCGAACTTCCAGCAAAGCCTCACAGCTCAGCCAGCAAAGCGAATACTGTGTCTGGACAGGCGGTTTTCGAAAAAAGTTCGGATCCAATAAATAAGGTAATTACTTAATTTGACAATTGGGTTAGCTGTCGATAAGCTTCGTCCCAACAAAAAAACTAGTAAACTAGAAGGTGATGACTTCCGTGTTTAACAGAACACCTACGGGAATGATCGATAATCTCGCACCCTAAACCTGATGAACGAATGTAAGGAGGCAACCACGGTCAAGTTGAGGAGTTGGTTGAGACGAACATGGATTGTGATGTATTTCGAAAATGCTGGTTAAGAATGACGATGATCGTGTTCCTGGTGGGTGTTGACAAAATAATAAACACATTTACGTACCAAGTGCCTGATGGGTACTCCAAACATGTGTAGTGAAAAAGACGAAACCTATTGAAGAGAAGCAACTATGAAATAAACAGGAGTCAAATGGGGAAAAACGAAAAATCACAATGAACCCGTCATTCACGACTATTTGTGGTCAGATTAAAAAGTCTCTTCTCCTTTATACGTACGCTAAACATCACCCACAACTGATCGCAGCTGTCGCATTCCTACAAACTTTCAAGTTGGTCCCTTTCGAACAAAAGAAGCACTAGATTCGAAATTCACTCTGATTAGAGCTAGTCAGTAGTGCATCTTCTTGCCACGGCCGACACCAGAACTCCGCTCACGCTTTCATGAGGCAACCGTGCTGAACACTGCGTCATGGACCTCACATTAACCATGGACGAATTATCATCTGTGAACGCTCACCCACTTTCGCTTGTGAGTAGTGATCAAGCAGCATAATAATAAAGAGGTTTACAACGATGATGAAATTGTATTGCATCAATACAAATGACTGCGGTGGACTTCGGATGAAAAGCATGTTTTGTCTTCTGGGTGCACACGATTTAAAAAAAAAGACTGTAGGTAATACGTGTGGGTAGTATGCGTGGGGAGAGAACACAATCGTTAATTGTAACAGCGTTCTAAATGCGTGCTCAAATATGAACCTTCTGATCTCCTGTTATGGCCCCAGACCTCAGCTGAGAGAGCGCTTATCGCATTTGGACATACCGTTTCTGTTGCTGGTTCGAATCTATCCGAAGTCCTGAGTGTCCGCAATCAACGCCCGTGTTGTTTCCGTGTAATGGACATAAAGCGGCTTGCACACGCTCACAAATATCTATACAATACCCGGACGACCGCACACATCCGTTGGGATGTTTGCGGATGCCTGACAGAGCAGAACCTACTGACTCATACAACGCTATCCCAAACGGCACTGGTGTTATTCAGCGTCAGCTCCACTATCCCGATAGTTCTTCGGACATTCCTGTTGCAAAGGCGAGTCTACGTCAACAATCGATGCCCATGGTCTCGTAGTCTTGTCGGCTAATCCATTGCGCAAAACCACTAATCGGAATCATTCGCGACTCTCCTTCTTCATGTTCGATGAGCCGATAGGGATCACCCGACTGACTTAGTTGTAGTGAAGGTATGCAGACTCAGTGTTGTTCTTGAGTAACTGCATGAACTGCAATGGACTGCGACTTCATGACCAGATTGTGCTTGTCCCACTGAGTGTAAAAGTTAACTCGCTGTGTAAACCTAACAATGAAACAGATGCAAAACGGTTAATGAACACGCCAACAGACTGGCTACCTAAGTTCGTATCAGTGGACGTGACAATCCATGGCATACGCCTATCGCCGGATAGAACAAAAACAAACACTGGGCTGATATTTGCGATCCGTCACAACAGTAGGCGAAGGCTCTTACACAACTGACCTGAATCCGGTTTCACGTCGCACGGGGATTTCCTTGAAATAAAACGACGGCAACAGTGAAAAACAGCCCCACGTTATGTGAAATGTTTGTGGTATAGATCTCTTACCCAGTGACATAGTACACAAACAAGATATTTGTAAGCCGACTGAAACATTGTCGGAGTTTAGCACAGTGAATAGACATGCGAAACATCAGGGGTTTTGTTGAGATAAGTTGTAATCGGGCTAGTTATATCATTCTGGACATGAACTGTTGCACACAACTCACGTAATTTATCGAGTCAAGATAGACCAAACCACCTTGAATGGTTGGTAACTGACAAAAAAGCAACATAGTGAGGTATGTTTGCTTCACTAAGGAACATCGGCGATCGGCAAGTGCAATGTCTCTTTCAGGCAAATTTGCTGGCAACTTGCTACATAGGGCGTAGGCGACCCATACATTATGTGAGGCAGTTTATCACTCAAATTATAGATGGGGGTTGTAGGTAACTCATGTTGCTGAAACTGCCTATGAATGCTAAGTTGAGATGGAATGTTGGCCACCATCACCTTAATATTAGGGCTAACGTCATTTGTCCGTTGGAGGGTACGCCGATATAATGAATATACAACGTCTTTCTGATTTGCGTCGACAGACTTTTACAGATGTATTGAGTCTGACAGCGCACAAGCGACTATTCACTGGGATCCAATCGATCAAGCATTGCTCCGCTCTGGAACTCAGTGCGATTCCCACTCCAGCTCGACCGCGAGATTCAGCTTCGGCGTCACCAGAAACCCTGAGAGAGAAGCGGTTGGATCGACAATTATCTAGAGGCGAGCTCAAGTGGATAACCGTGCTAGAATCGTAGACTCGCGTCTCCGACACACAGCACACAACAAGCTTCAGACTTGAGAGAGTACTAGCCAGAGCAGCTTGCTGACCGACTTGTCGGAGGGTGCGGACATTAAAGGCGCCAATGTTTACCAGTTGTCTTGGCCTCAGAAAACAATAATCGCCCGAAGGCATATGGAAGGCAGAAGAAATAGGTGGTAAAACAGTAGGAGAAAGTCGAGATCGGTTAGTAATGTCACTGTCGAGAGAACGATAACTTCTGATACTTCCCGGTCGTTTATGCCGCGGAAGGGGGTTGACTTGAGGGACCCCACCCCGAGCCTCTGACTCAAAAGTCTGACCTGCGAGACAACAGGATATAGGGTTTTCTTGGGGAACCCCACCCGGAGCCAATGACTCAATAGTCTGACTCACTTGGCAGTGAGGGGCTTGCCTAGCCCGAGGGCGCAGTGAATAAGACATTGATGTCTCATTCTGAGCACTGCTGTGCGCAGTGGATGTACTCGGAACTACATCAGGCTTTTGAGAGATACTAGATGTTTTTCGACCGTATTGGATAATACGCCGGCGGCCACGGTCAACCGTTGGGCGATCGGAGTGCTCTTTGTTTGAGGGTACCTTTTCTAACCCCCTTCTTCCTGATATGGAAGACAGCAGTGTCGCAACTATGAAAATAGTTTTGCTGTATGCCCATAGAATCGTGCCTCACTACATAAGCACTCCTATGCGGTCAGTAGTGCGACATACAATCCTATGAGTGTAACTGCTTTTCGTCTGACTGCTCCCCTTTGGCCTGTCTGACAAGATTGTACCTGGAAGGATCGGAGTCCTAGTCAGCATAGCCCGCCGGATCAAAACAGTACACAAGCCCGACCACCTCGGCAAGGTAGCAGTATAGGTCGGGAGCCCGAGCCACAGTACCTCTCGGTCAGGCTCATGGCTGTTATGATAACGTCGTTTGCCACAAGTCGAGAAGCAAATCAAGCGGTCCAAGTTCTTCAGCTTCCATCGAACAGATAAACCACTGTATGTTGAATATATCAATTTATTACGACCATAAGCGAACACATTTAGAGTGTTATTCGTATGTTCTCATTGGAAGTTTCTCATTTATAACATTACTTTGTGTACCTTTTCTCAATATTAGATCGATATTCCACGTCAACAAATAATAACTAAGCAATACCGATGGTCGATTTTTGAGTTGTTAGCACAAAAAGTATAGGAAATGAATTAAAAAAACGAGATGCTCAGAGATTTTATGGCTAGAATTCTCCCAATCGATTTAGTATTTATAAACGAGGCTCCACTACTATGATAATGGTTTGAGAAAATTGTGCACTTATTTGGTTCAGACATTTTTTCGTTGAAAAAGTATACTACTCTGTATTACTCGGAAGAAGGGACTTCAATTAGACGCAGAAATCGCATTCCAATTGAAGCCTTCCACGCAAGAAATAATACCCCCGTACTGGTTAAAGTAAGCAGCTTTCCATTCATGAGACCAGAAGCTGCATGCATAGATGTGTAACACTATCAAAGAAATCACAGTCTGTCAATGGCTGATCAGATTGGCACCTGCAAAGCCACAGACTGTAAGCTGATTGGTGCGATCCAGAAAAAAAGAACTTGGAGAATGACGGGAAGTGTAACAGTGAGGTTTTTCGTCCAATCCTGATTTGGTATTTTAACGTGACGTTTGGATTGGTCCCTTGTTAGGTCTTCTGTTGTGTCGGGGTTAGGAGAAGTGGTGAGTCGAGTAGATTTTCACCACATACTTAACAACAGTCTTGATGATATTTATCATCAAAAAGAGTCCATCCTCAAACGCAGTTCGAAGGGTAAAATACACTGGAAGGATAGGTGTAAAGGAACCTGGGAACTGAAGGTCCAACCGATGTTCGTATGAATGCAAATCGTACCCTGTAAAACCACTCGATTACTTGGTGAATGTAGACGTACAACACGAAATCATCAAGACCCACTACAAAGCAAAAAGACACTAAGTTAGAGGTCTAGTTATCCATAATTCTTTGGTTTCAACACCGATCATACGAGATTACAGGCAACATATACAAGTTGACAAGTTTGAACTTACGCTTGAAGGAGTGGACAGACGAGCAGGAGAGATGTTTTGTAGTAAGTCAATCGCCTTCCGAATACACGGATCCATACACCCTCGAGACATCTGGGCCAAGTCGCTGGCGGTCAGTTGTAACACCTGAAGGTGAAGAGCAAATGAGGATGAAGTGAAAAACAAACTTGTTCTCGGGGGAACGGAATCTACAATACAACACTGGAGTTCAGAGAGCAGTCGATAACGGACTGGTCGAAATTGCATTAATCACAGACATATTAATGCAGTAATAAGACAAATTGCTTCATTCTTATCCCAACTCAAATGTCACGCAAGATTCAACGTTTCAAACAAGCCGCCAGTTCTCCGCAAATAGCATGTGACCAGAAGACTAACAAAGTACACTTGTGGGTGATCACCTTTGCCATGATCGTGCACTGCACCGCTCTTCACGAACGACCTCAACCGTTGTGACAACTGTTGCTGTCATCCCGACTACATGCCTAGACCGTATTGTTTAGACTTTTGTCTGGTACATTCCCTTTGACCTTGCTTATCACTAGTCCCAAACCCTATAAGTACGAAGGGGTTTGTGATCATGTGGTCTTCGACTGAGGGACGAAAGGAAGCTCTGTTTGAAGGCCAGTCAATATCCTGTGTTCATGCGGTAATCTCTGGTAGATGCGTTGGCTGAGAACAGGCTAACTGACCGCGTATACTCCGTCGCACATTACCGTTGTCCGTCGTGCTGTTATTCGTCGTTTCACTGGCCGTTATTCCGGTATATGTTTAGGCGCTCGTAGGCCGTAGATCCAGTTACAAGATATACCTACAACCATTTGCTGAGCAGAACAACCGCGTTAAAACGACTGCGGATACATTCGAGTTCCAATAAAGTAGAAAAACGAACAACCTCAGGATTAACCGGTATGCAAGTAAAATGCTGTCTATGGATTATAAAACTTCCGGTTTTCAGGAAGGGTTATCATGTAAAAGTACTCCAGAACACGACAGAATATCAAAGACACTAAGTTATTCCGAAATAATAATTGACACCTGTGAAACGAGCGTCATCAAAATTTGACTGCAGCATCTACACAACAATTACCCATTTCAAGTTTTGTTTCTACTAGAGGGGATCACACGGGAAAAATGAGGCCGTTGAGAGGTAGACAGGAGTTTCAACACTGTACGCCGCAAACACTGACAGACGTACTGATCGAGTCAGATTACAGAATATTCAATGGACACTGCGAAGGTATGACGTTTTATGCCAAACTATTTAAGCTGAGAATCATCACTGTCTCTATTAAATGGCGCTTGCTCGTTCAACTCGGTTAGAAGGCCGCTTAGCTTATGCCCAAACGAAGTGATGAGAGGTAAGCAGAACGCACTTGTTAACAACTTCTGTCATACAGTGACAGTTCAGAAGGATTGGTTTGAACAAACATCGATAGAAAGGAGAAAAGAAAAGGAACCTCACGAATGGACTTAACCGTAAATCGTGCAAAGAAAAAAATAAAATTAGGAGTACAGAGATGTTGTCCGAACATTTCGAGGTGAGAAAGATATCTAATGGTAAACGAAACGATTATTAACAGCTGGCCGGCTCGAACATGATATCAAACGAACAAAGCACTAACTCACAACTCGTTATATCCTCACTTCGCCTTAGGGACTCCAGTGCGGCTAGATGCTGTCGAGTGAGTAGGCTTTTACCTAAGGTTTCCCGGGTCAGGTACTGATAACATGACTGAACCAGGGTTGATTTGAGCATCTCAAAATTTTAATAGGTGACGTTGGTTTCAAATCAGTTCAGTTTCTCTGGTAGGTTATATCGCCAAAAGGATGGAGTAGCAATGGGTTCACCGCAAGGCCCTTTATTAGGAGATATTTTTACGGCAAAGCTTGAAAGTAGCTCACTAGCAGATCATATAAAGTCATGAGCTCTTTATAAACGTTATGTAGACGACATTATCTGCATGGCAGACGAATCGCAGTGTCTCAATCAAATACTGGTGCACTTCAACTGTGCCCACAAAAATATCCGTTCCACCTTGGAACCTGAATCACCAGTAGGTATAGCGTTTTTAAACGTGTTCTTGTCACGCCGTGAGGACGGCACATTACAATGTAAAATATATCGCAAAGCAACCTGGTCAGGACAGTATACTAACTTCAGTAGTTTCATACCTTTGAGACAAAAGAAGAATTTAGTCCGATGCTTACTAGACAGAGCTGTGGAAATGTGTTCAGATGACACCGTAGAAGAAGAAAAACAGTTCATATTTAATACACTCCTTGAAGACGGTTATCCAGAACAGTTTATAGCCGAACACATGATAATTAGCACCAAGGTAGATGTACCACAAACTGCAGACAAAAACCCTGTCTATATTACGTTACCTTTCAAAGGTGACAGTAATGCTGAGAATATATCCAGCAGACTTAACGTTGCACTTAACAAAACCTATTTCGCAGATCAATTACGTGTACGACTTAACTCCACACCAGTTTTGCGCCTGTACATGCTGCCTCTTTTTGTGTTTACCGTCTTCTTTGTTCCTGTGGAACAAGCTACATAGGCCGCACAACAAGGTGACTATCTGAACGCATGCGGGAGCACCATCGGGCGTGGTTAGCCAGAGGATCGACGAAGACTTGCTCATCGGCGGTCGCTGCACACTTGGTCGAATCGAACCATGTGATCAACCCGGCCGATTCATTCAAGCCGATCTATCGAGTCTGCGGAGTGCAATCGAAGTAGGTCAAGGGTCGTTTATTAGCCAACGCAGAAACCATAGCAATTCGATTACACTCACCCCCGTTATGTTCACAAAGACGTCTTGTCAAAGCATTGAACCTCCCGTGGTCATGCATCAATAGCCCGGATCGATCTGTTGCGTAGGAGCGCCTATCTGCCAAAACACTTGATGAGTCTGACTAACTTGACACTAATAATTAACATCCCTCATCCTATTGATGTACTACCCCTGTCGAACCTATATAAATGTGCTGTATTTAGCCTGATGATGAAACACTGAAAAAGAGGATATGACCAGTCATAATTTAGCCACAAAATGTCAGACAGAAGAATACACACACAGGCCACCGGGGATAAACAATTCAACGAATGCACAGATATTCCATAAGAGAACAGTAAAAGACAGTGCTGTCATCTGTGCGTCAACTGTTGTCTGGTCAAGTGAACGAAGCGAACTAATCACTCTACACCATACCATCGATGGTGTAATCTACAAGGAATTAGTAAAAAGGCAGTTGTAATCAACGCTGTTCGTCAGCACGATTGGACGGTTCAAGATGATAATGCTCCAAACTACAAAAACAGACATATGCGGAAATTGACACAGTCTCACAACCAAATCACAATCCTGTTTACAGTGCATTCAGATCAACTTCGTCACTCATTTGTGATCTAAACGCGTACGGAACTCGGGATATGGCATTCAGTCATTTGGATTGGGAGGCAACAGACGTAGCAACCTTGTGTGAAAATTAATCCAACAACTAACGAATGACATTCACCAGAGGTAATTGCTAAGACGAAGTAAGTACACGAATCATGAAAGAAGAAATTGAAGAAAGCGAAGTGGGTAGTTTTGTATGTCAGATCTGAGATGACAAAGTGGTGCTTATTCTGTTCGACAGTGTACAAGTTGTAGTCTGAAAATGACCTAACCTGCCAATTTGTCCAGCATCTGTTTTATGATATACACGATTGAAACTGAGTTGCCAAGAAGCAAAGTAAATTGCGACTAACTGCAAATTGGGGATTATCTGATAACAATGGCACCCCGAAACCCTCGAGTGTTCCGACTACTGTTTCCTGGATGACAGCCAACACATGTTTAGACAGGAAAAAGAATGTGTGACTCAGTCGCCAAAACTATGGGGTTTCAGTTGGATTCAAATGAGCGACAGAATCTGCATGTTCAGACTCAGCAAACGCTCTGTCAATTGAGCAACGAAACCATTAGCTGCGAAATAGAAAAAAGAAATCAAACGCTAGTGTGAACTGTTGCACGAACTGGAGAACACTGTCCACATGTGTGCATTATGAAGAGTAATGACACTATTATTGCGGGTAATCTACACTGTTTTCTAAAAAAAGCAAGACAGTCAACCAAATCATGATTCGCCTTTAGGTATAAAAAAGACCACTACCGTTGGATTGTGGCGTAAATGTTGACATTTTAACTGACCAATGGATTTAAAACCAAACTGAGAACTTGCGTGCTCTTCCCACACTCACCTGATACAAACATTCAATCACTTCTTCTGGCAAACAAGGACGGTGTTCTAACACATTGAATACAGGTGTACTGGACGGATAGGTTAGTGGAAAGTTGACGCACAGGGTGACAGTTCCGGCCAACGGGATAGGCGACTCAAACCGGAACTGCTTCGTGTGAGAATTGATCCCAACCGGTAGTTTTTGTCGTGAGATTGGTGATGGGTTTTGCGGTTGCCATTCATCACCACTCAAAAATTCCAGATCACCAAACGATTTGCTTCTCTCAACAGTAGTGCGCCACTGATGATCTGCACGAACAGAACCGTCGAGAGTGGATGGTATTTCGCTGGGAAGCAACAGTAAGCTGTCCAGGTCCTCCATTTCGGCACTAGGTCGGCGGTCTCGGACGCCAGCTACCACCGAGCAGATGGTGTGGTGATGATAATGCTGCCGTCGACAGTACCATAACTGCAGTTTAACGTTACGATTGATTAGGTCGGTCTCCTCTAATTTGTACTGAGGAAGAGGGAAATGAATAAGTCAAACAGGAGTAGAAATGTGACCAACCATGTCAAAGACTAACCCACCGGAATAACACAGATTGTTTTCCTTCGTCTTTCCTAAAGACAACTACACCCCAACATCAAATCAGTCCAACTGGCATGTGCATGTATAATATAGCGGAACCCGAACTAGTGATAACGATCAGGAGAGCCAAGTACCTCTAAGTCTAAGCTGTGTATCGTATGGTCACTAGGTTTATTAATAGTTTGTGCTATCACCCCCTAATTACTGTGGAGTTACGTCACGATGCGACAACAAAGAAGTGACTACTTCATCTGTCACTGACATATACGTTTGCCGCAGTGTCTTTGCCGTTCTTGAAAGCAACAGAGTAAGAAATGCTAATCCCATCTCTCTGTCTGACTGGACACCAAGTCATAAGTACATAGCTGAACAAAAATAAACGACATACTCACAATGGACCTCTCTGAGAACGGTTGCGTTTTCTTTGTAAGAGAATTTAAACAACTGTAAATTTTCTTGTAGGAAGTCACTGTAGACCAAACTGTTGACGGCATGATCGGAGATGAACAATTTACTCTCTTCAAGTGACCAGAGAGTAGCTGACGTATAAGATAAATTAACAGCACCTTGAGCTATGGAAATCCACATGAGATCGATGGGTCGCTTACCCTAGAATCTTTACATGTGACTTATGCCGTCTGACTTTTTATGGCTAAATCGCTCCAAATCAGTTGCCCTCCACATTTTGATTTTGGGAAATCAGAAAGTGGAGATCGACGGAATTGTCGAACGAAACACTGACTACATAAGTGCACGGTGTTCGGTAGAAGTAACAGTCAATCGATATTGAAAAGCCTAGGTGGGTGGATATTCGATTTGCGGATAAGAACCATGCTCTTTCATTTGAAGTCTGAGAAAGGTATATGATTGACAGAAAAACACAACGACATTCGTCTTCCGGGAACAACGACAGACCGAAATTAAACTGACAGAGCCAGCCGAATGTGGTTCATCAAGATTCTACCGACTGAGCCTAGAAGAAGGAATCAACGTTAACATAATACCATACCACCTGGTTCAAATTTGTTGATCAGCCACATATTCACCGTATCAGATCGTAAAAAGGTTGACTATGCATATGAGTGCTATAACTGATCGCTCACTTGACCGGCTCGTGGACTCAGCAGAGAGAGCTCCTGTTCCAATAAACGATAAGCATCATTTTGTTTTGTTCCACCTGAAAACATGCACAAATGAAAAATTGGGCTTGAGTCAAGAATTCAGAAACAGTATTGAATAGAACAATAATCTTCAAAACAAAAAAGTGCTATGACATTCCACTTCCATAAAGCCAGTCTCAACTAGTGGGTGCATTTGAGAACAGCCAACATGTAGTCTTCCAACGGAAATCATGATAAGCTGTCCGATTTTCGGAGACTTGTTGATATTGTGAATATTCGTGATTGCACGTGGGTTGAGGTACTGTTACGTAGCCCAAAACAGAAAAGGAGAACGAATATGAATTTTAACCAACGTTTTTCGCCCAGAAGACTGTACCACAAGATAGCGGGTGGATGGTAATATAGTGGAATTAGTACTTTTTCTGGAGAAATATGCTAGTCTTCTGCTAACCTCACAACTTGGAAGACTGAGACTGTGGTACGTCAGACCATATCTTTTGGTATCCCTGGTATGAATTTTTGTCAGTGTAATCAATACACTGCCCAGGTTAATCAAATAGAGTGGCGACATGAACAAACCGTCACACCTTATCAGACCATCTTCGATGTGATATATTGGGATATGCTACAGATTTCGGAATGTACTTTGTAGTCCCAAAGTGCGAAGCGCTTTTGCAACATTGTTGTGAGTGGGCAGAATTAATTGCAGAAAATGCAGTTATGGAGGTTGCTCACACAACCTGTGCACTGAAGAAGTTGAATCAACGACGACGTAAATATAGGGGGTTAAATCAAAACTCGCGTCTCCAAGGCCATCCTGGTATTCGCTAATCCAGGACACTTTGTGCAACAAAGAGGTGACTACTCTGTGAAGCCTAAGGGTAGCGTATATAAGGCAACTGTGAAGGCTGTATTAGTTTAGGGCAGCGAAACCTGGCGGCTCGCGATAGAAGTGAACCAACATCAGGTACTTAACTGCCGATGTTTGCGTTTAATCGTTCACATCGGGTGGCATCAACGGGCAAATATCAGAGTATATAAAGCGGGTATTTGGCAATGACTACCAACCGGATTTTTTGTTCAATCCGTGCATTTGCGCAGACTTAGATGGTTAAGTCATGTACTAAGGATACCACCTAGCCGCTTGTCACACTGTACAATTATATATGCCGGGACCGACTGAAATAAGGTGCGAGATGGGCAGACGAACTGGCGTCCACAAAGAAATCACTCACGAAGGATGTAGTCACTGTAAGCTGTGTTCGTCTCACGGGCTGGAGAATTCCTAGCGGTTCACAGAGTCCATATCATGAGACTATGTAAGATAGAGGCTAATCAGGCCCAGTGGCATGAACGTCGCTGTAGCTCGGTTGAGTTGCGTGCAACTAATGACGCGGGGTAAGTGAAAGCTGCTGATGAGACCTTACTTCTACTTGTTTCTTTGTAAGATGTGGGCACTTTGATGTTGAATGTTTTAGTTTAGACATAGCTATTTTTAGTAGGTGAGTCCCCCTGCGTTTTTCCTAGATAGAACCTGAACTTCACTTCATGCCTGTGTGACTGATAAACATCAGTGCGAGCTACCGACGTACTACTGTCTTTGATGCTGATAATGAGGTCTTTTAAAAGACAGTCTTTTAATCGACAGCGCTAGAAAACGCCACCGATAGATGAAATTAAAGGCCAGAAGTGCATCTTATAAACAGTACCAGTAAGTAATATGTGACATACCAGAGAGTGAGTAGCTGGTAATAACGAGAAAAATGATCAAACTGCAAAAACCACATAGAAATCCACCGTTTCAAGATGGCCAACAAGCAATACCACACAACAAGGCTCCTGAACGCGATACTTGCGTCATGTAAAGGTTAATGAAAAGCTGGAGGGCGAGCGAACTCTACAGTTAACAGACAGCTACTGATGCTCCGCACAAAATCATACATCACTGTGATACTCATGTATGACTTGCCAAACGCGTAAACACCTGTATACCGCCTCTCTGGCATTGGTATAAGTGACGTACAATATACAGGAGTTGCTGTAGACTGGGGCTAACGGATGCTCAGCAGTGTAAAAGGGTGGTCCAGGTGGCCAAGGTACACAGCCGATCGGAAAAAGGAAACATTAGTGTCCCATATTATAAGATACAACTGGAAATTGGATCTCAAGACAATCGGATATCAACTTTGAACAAATGGCCTCAGTTTCAAGAATAGCTCCCAGAGAAGAGTAAGTGAATAAAACTAGAATTTTGAGTAGAGGTTTTGTGAATGCCTTGATATTGTGTTTTGGCGCCATATCGACCGAGTCGGCAGAAGATACTTTTTATTATTTCCTTGAGCATACCAATGGAATTGGAATAATGGATTTCGTGAAAGTACTGTCCGGAATGCTCATATAGTGTCCAGGTTTGTGCTATGGGAAGAGCGCGAGAAGAAGGGCAGATACTCTAATAACAATACTGTGTTGCTCACATGACGGTCCCAGCCGGTTTCCAAAACGCAATGTGCAATACAACTTGGCGGACAGTAGAGTGGTTGATCAATACAGAACGTACCCACGTTTCCGAAATCCGTGGGCACAAGAGTGGGGCGGGAAACCGAGTCATCAATCCTGCTTGCCTGTTGTTGTCCATCTAGATGCTGAAAAACGTGAAATGGAAGATTTTAAGAAGCTGAACGAAAGTATTTAAAGAAAGTAGACCACATCAATCTGAGCTATGGAGAAATAAATGAGAAGCAAGAATTTCGATCAATGAAAATTAAGACGCGTCCGGATAAAACAAGGGCCTACTGTTCAAATGTGGATCCTAACAGTAGTCATGATCACTAGAGGTCAGAAATTTTCTCACTACACAACCAACATATCGGTCATGTTAAGCTCCCCCCAAGATCTGAGAGAATATGCAGTTAACATCCAAGAGCTCGCAGAGAGAATTTAAAAAAGCGAAGCTGTGGGATGACATTACTATGTAGGTTAATGTAGGAGGGGAGGGAGCATGTTGATAGGAGAGCAACAATGACATGAAACGTCAAAAGAAGTACAGGAAATAGGAACTGAAGAACACCGGCATACAGCAGATCAATGGAAAGCGTTGCAGTAGCCGAACGGTAAACCTCACAAATTACACAAAACACACAAGCAGACAAATCGGGTGACCCGTGACAGGGAGTTAGGGAGGTGGTCATCGTCGAGAAGTAGATGTACCTATCAAACAGTATCTTGTACATTTCGGCTGAGACCACAGAGTTAGACAGTACATTCCATGGTGTGCAGCACTATGCAAGCCAGTATTCCTAACCTGGGACGATAAGGGAATGAGGAGAGATTAAAAAAAACAGACGAGTAACGCGACTGATTCCGGTAACTGCCTCAAAGTTAAATCAAAAGACAAATCACTTTGATCCACTCAGGAACGTGTAACAGGAAAAATACTGGGCATACATATGGTGTACGTTGATCTGCAAACCTTCTCAAGCCAGAAGAGTTAAGGACAGTTACCAAAAATAGCAACGGTCACTAACCCATAAATAAGCGTAGCGGAATACTAGTCAAGCAGGTAAAGAAATAGTAAAGGTTTGCCTCCAGATTTTTTTGAGAATTTGTGTTCAATTCGCTTAGATAAAATTGTCGTCTTCGGGAGGGAGATGTCTTTTCGCGAGAAAAAAACAGGATCCTTCGACAGGTAGATTCAAAATAACAAGAGGTTCCACGAACATGCCAGTTTGTTCACTTCAAACACAAAATTAAAAGAACGTCCGGTTGAGCATTCGCTCCTGTTTAGTAGAACGAGATAAGCCAGCGAGCAATCGAGAGTGTGCAAAAGTTTGTAGATTTGATTGGACAGTCGCTGCAGCCACAAATATGTAACAACAAAGGACTAACAAAACAAACGAAATAGAGCAGAAGTACAAAGCAAGCAAAACGCTTCAGTCACAAACCAGATGATAAGAAGTAAAATAACGTCAGTGTTATCATAAGTCGTTTTCAAATGCACAATGGGGTGTGTGTGAAACTTCGATAGGTGTGAACTCTGAACATGTAACGTACCACGAAATAATCACACAGATCGATACAGTAACTCCTTTCAAGTAAATTACGTGGGACTGACCGTTTGGGCAAATGGGCATAGGCAAATGATTGCGTCAATCGCTACTCATTTAGGTATATGTTCAGGAACGGAAGAGATCAAATGATTTTCGGTTCTGTCCTAGACTCCGGCATTGCAGCAATACTTAGATTGATGAATACCGAGAAGTATCGAAAATTGGCATTATAATCCTGATAGGTGATAGAGGTGTCAATTACTTAATGTCTAGCAACCGCACGCTCCGCAGAACATCCGTCTGACTATGGAGTTCAAGTTCCATTCGCAGAACAGAGTTTTCGTTCGTTTTGCCATCTTAATACAATTCGTCCTTGTCGTTAACATAACAAAAATATCAACCAGCCAATGTTGTATTAAACGTCAGTTTGAAATAAGTGAACGCACAAATTGAGTTCAAATAAACACTTACAGAGTGTATACCGAATTAACGGTTTCTATATTGTACACGATGACAAAAGGACCTTCGGACTTCATAGTGAACAAATATCACAAATAACTGTTTTCAATCTTCGTAGTAAGGAATGCTGACCTTAACTTGGCATCCCTATAGACGACATCCTGAAGTAACAAACACATTCATTTGTATCGCTAAAAACTCTAACAGTTTCACATGATAAAGGACACTCATAAGAACCATCATTTTAAAAGGAAAATCTTCCCTCGATTTTCCTGCTGATGATTGCTTGAATAATAGTCCACGAATTAAGGCAACAGATATCTCGAAAAACGAAAATAACATCAAGGATAACGTCTCCAAATGGTCGTAAGGCAGATAAATAAGTGGGATAACAGGGCATCGATGCTGCTGATCACCGATATGATGACGTACGCAAAATCTGAATGTATGAGAACGAACAAAAGAACTGTAAACGCAACTCACTTTGTGTCGAGTGAATCCAGACATACTGCCCGGTTGACGACGACCGGTGGTAGCTGTTGGTGCATTTTGCGCAACAAACAAGGCAGACGAATCAGGTACAGCACCACCAACATCAGGATGTTTCTCATTCGAACCATCTGTTGAATCGACTGGCACATCTTCTGAAAGTTTCGTACCACGGACGAAGGCAAAATGGATTGGGTAGATGCGCAAAGTGCGGTCCACAGACAGAGTTACTAGGTCAGTTTGAGGATCATCTGCCAACTCGTTGAGGGGGTAGAATCAAATGAGGAGGATCATGAGTCGATTGGACACCAAAGTTGATGATACATAAATAGTCAAGTGTGTAAAGAAAGTAAGTCATACATCACGATAAGCAGAAATAGTAAAACGTACACCGTTTGTTTGTTATGATCAGCGGGGTATTGCGGCAACAAATACAAACGTCCAGGATTAACACGGTCGAGTGGTTGTGTGCAACAAGCGGGTTAGTGTGTTCACTACAACAGTTGAAATGAGATGGAAGGAGGTGAGGGAACCATACTGTCGACTGATGATAAGAGAAGTGGAGTAGCATAACGGTTCGAAGTAATCCTATATTAGGTCATATGACTGGTACGGATCTGCTCAATAAGGACAAGAACAAGCCCATCGTCACAGTTAACTTGTGACTGCTCGGTTAACTGTGGAACGAGTCATGACATTCACATCGTCGGGGTTTACACCAGTCTGAAAACAAACAACGACGATTTAGTGATATGGTTGTAACCACCTCAGTATTTGCTCTGGATGCAACAATGAAACATAAGACAAGAAAAGCCTCATCCTAAGGAAGGGCATTTTAACGAAATGGGTGTTAGTCAGTGCTTTCCAAATCATCACATTGTGTAGTACGACAACGTGAAATACGCCAAGGAACGTAGTGGTCAGTCCTGTGTAACGCATCAATCTGGAGGGCTTTGGTGACTAAGACATCCGTCCTTACAGACAAAACCTCGTCAGACCAAAGGCGAGCGGTCGCACGAAAAGCAGGCGCACTTACATGGTTGAAGGTTGCACTACTGAACGCATCAGAGTGTTTAGGACCTACGACAACACAACAGAAATATTTTTACAGTTGAGGCACTGAGGTCTCACGAATCACGAAGAAAGGGGTTAGAAAAAGTACCCTACGATCGAAGGTGTATCATCTGACAGCATAGCATGAAATTTCCATTTGGCTTTGAATACATCCACAGCAAGCAGCAGTGAGCAGAATCAGACAATAACTTCCTACTCATTGCATCCACGGGCTAGGCAAGCGCACCACTGCCAAATGAGTCAGACTATTGGGCCATCGGCCAGGAGTAGGGTGTCTAAGGATAAACCTATTTCGCCTTGACTCACAGATCAGACTTTCGGATCAGACAGTCAGGGTGGGGTCTCCCTTGTGAACACCATTCAACGGCATAAACGATCTGGAAGTATCAGAAAGTATCGTTCTCCTGACAGTGATATTAATTACAAAACGTGACTTCCTGTTATAGTATTACACTCGAATATTCTGCCTTACATGTACCTACGAGTGACAGTTGTTTTCTGAGGCCAAGACAACTAGTAAATATTGGCGTCAACAATGTCCACATTCTGCGTTCTGGTAAGTACTCTCTCAAGTCTGGGTATTGATGTTTGCTGTGTGTCGGAGACGCGAGTCTATGATTCTAGCACAGTTATCCATTTCAGCTCACCTCTAAAACATTGTTGACCCAAGTGCTTCTTTCTCGGTCAAGTTGGAGTGGGAATCACACCGAGTCCGGGAGCAGAGCAATGCTTGCTCGATTGGATCCCAGTGAATAGACGGTTGTGCAGTGCCAGACTCAATACACAGGTAAAAGTCTGTCGACGCAAATC
>LUCH01004213.1:23978-53241 GCA_013368495.1 Paragonimus heterotremus | reverse complement strand
GAAGGATTGATCGTTAACAGCCACAACCGTTTGACACAGAAGGATGTAGAACTGGTCTGTGTTACATATAACGCCCACATGCTGTGCTGCAAACCGAGCAGAATATTCACATTCAAGTAGTCCCTTCAGACTACCCATCCTGCAGAGAAACACATGTTCTGAGATTCGCCATTATTAGAACTCACCAATAATGTCTACCCTCACCACTACCAATTCACATTTACATGAACCAGTGTGGATATCCTGCTTCCAATTCTGTTGGATTACACATGACCAGTTAGTGCAGTTGAAACGTGAAATTGTTTATTGTTGGTGAATCATCCATCAAGGGTGATCTACGGTCGGAGTTCGTATCGGCACATTCAGAGGCGCAAATTAACTTAATCTTTCGCACAACCATGAGCTCTACATTGCTCGTGCAGTTAACAACATGTTGCAACCAACAGTTTTGCTCAACTGAGACAATCGGAACCCAGCTCAAGAGGGTTCGCAGTCCATGGGGTTGATAACGATCTCCGAACTGTTGGTTAGACGTCCACATTAGTGCGTGTACGATACGCCCTTCTGGAGCAGGCATATTCTACAATATCGCACCATCGACCGACAGATTTCATAACGCAATCATCTGTGAACTATACTTTTCCACCCTCGCTTCTGTGTAGCCGTCTCTCCCATGAATGCAGGCTTAAACAGCACTGCGCTTGCGGATACAAGGGGAACAATCATGGCGGAAAGTAACTATCAATCGGAACTTGCCTACTCGCTTACATTTTATAACTTCCACAGACTGGAGTGTGTTTCTGAAACTCGAGACTAGTCTAGTTTTCCTATCTCCATTCATTCTGATGAGGAAAAGAACACATATCATTCAAATAGTGAATCAATACTGAAATAATGTTGCCTTCCTATAGGTGGCTATGTCTGATCTATATTCATAGTGCCGACAAGTAATGACACTTGCTCTATGCAACAAGCATTATGGAAATACAGGTCGTCAGATGTATTATGTGGGCGCAGTTGCTTGTTGGTTAACATCGAATCTCAGAATTTTGTACATAAAGCCATGATAAAGCATGATAACTTCCAGTTCCTTTCATCAAGAGGGTTTCCAAGAGCACTGTTTCTCCCGTATATCTCAGCCTAGATTTGGGGCTCCATTTCTCAAACTTCGTTTAGACTTTTGCACTAAATTGTCCTTTTCCAGTGCCATCATCATGGAACATCAGACTGTCAATGCCAGGCAATCAAATTCGCGTATTGCTCGCATTAGGAATCTTATGATTTCGGAATTGAGTGCGGTAATTCGAAACGCCCATGATGGAATCCCACTGTTCAACTATGTAGCTCACACTAGAAATCTGACGAGTGCACACGGATTGAACCGAAATCAGTAAGTATATACAATTCTTCAGTATACAATTCATATAGTTCTATCAACGTTGTGCCCGGACATCCAGGGCCAACGGTTAATCAGTGCAGTATGCTGAATAATTTTTCATAGACCTAATTCTATCTCTTCAGTGTGCTGTCAATCTTTCAGGATATATTACTGTTAAAATTATCTATGCATCATTTGTATATTTCTCCTGGATGTTGAGGGTGGCCATTGATTACAGCCTGCTTCATTCTTCCCCATCTGGATCTTATCAAACATTTGAATCAGTGAGTGTTTTATAAAGATAGTATGAGTAACTCGTACGGCATTATGTTACTGATAATTTCAGTGTCCACTTCGAACGGTTGTTTGCTGTTTCGTTTTCACCATGTTATTTGTTGGTGATGTGCTCACAACTACGGTAATGTAGGCCGTTTTGGGAATTTAGACAATCAGTTCCACTGTGGAGAATAGAGAGAACTGAACGACAGGAGTGAGTGTCACTCGTGAAAGGTGAATAAGCCAAATCATGCAAGAATGAGAAACTCCGGAATGATCTTGTTGTGTTTCCGATGAGACAGATTTCGGGAGGTTGGAACAAAGTTTTTTATCGAGGGAGTCAACAAGTGTTTCTGTGAACTCAAGCTACCGTATTCGTCTGAACAATGTTCTCATAACCAAACATGCAGTTGATACAAACCAGTCAAAGTTTTTTGTTGACCACTGCGCCACTGACCTCATATTGGGCACGACCGAATTATGATATGTGAACGCTTAACCACTTCCGCTTGTGTGTAATGATCAGGTTGCCCGGTCGTCTCAATAGGAGACACAGTCGCCAACATTTGTCAACACGGTTGCCTCATGAAAGCGTGGCCGGAGTTCTAGTTCAGGAATGCTACAGCTACGATCAGTTATGGGTGATGTTCAACTTGAAAAGTTTCTTGTATTCATCGACAAACTAGGATCGTCAGTCATATGACGTTTCACCCAGAGTAGCTTCGGATCAGTTACAACGTGAGTAGCGGTCATGACTTGGCTCTAGTCCAACTGATATACAAGCTGGTTTTGTTAATGAGATTTTCCTTTGATTAATTGCTCGTGCGAATTCTCCATCAGTTGTAGCTGTGGAAAACGATGTCTGTGTTACTGTATAGAATTGTAGATTGTGGATGTTGCAATGTGCTGGTAAATGATGTTAGCATTCAGGTGGACTTTCACTGGCCCATATCGTGAAGAATGCAAATACAACTGAGAAATGCTGTTCTCCGTTCAGAGCTTTCGCGACATGGCCTTGTCGATCAATTCAAAACGGATTTTCATAGGTGCAAATCACTTGCGTTAATGTTCACTCTACTGATATAAAAATTCAGTAAGTGGTAACATTTCGAGACTTCATTCAATATCACAAACAATAACAGCACAGAGCTTGATATAATATGCCTAATTTGGAAGTGATTTGTATAATCGTGGAATCGAATGGATTGATTCGCGTAATTATTGAGGAGATTTTCCTCCAATCATTTTACTTTGCTATTCCTTAGGCATACGAGTGTATTCGGAACTACTTAACTATTGCCTACCTTGTTGGTAGGCGTTAGTAGAAGATGAAATATCTAGGCTCAAGCATCCTCGGCAATAACGATAGTGATCATCCCAACCTTCACATAACAATTCTGTCTGACTTGGCCAGAAAACAATTTGGAGGATTGACTGTCGAAATCTTAAACCGTATGATGTGGAAGGGTGCGGGACTGGCCGCAAACGTACGGGCTGGCAGTTGAAAATATACGGGGTATGCAGTTTGTACCTTGGACACAGTAAGAAACGAATCGTCCTGGATGCATTCACATTTGTGCTCTGTAATTCAGTCACCACAACCAAAATGCTTTCCATCAGAATATAACAATATGTTCACTGAAACGGCAATGGAGTTGGAAGCTTGATGCATCATATCATTCACAGATTGGAATTCATAATCCGCTGTATAGTCACATACGACTCACAACCCTTAATTCGTGTTAGGATTTGTGATTGCACGATGCATCATGAAACATTGAGGATTGAACGACGGATTTGACTTACAAGGAGATAACACTAGCTCACGGTACTTTACTACGTCGTGTGACATTACTGTCCATAGCAAACACGAAATAGGTTGGAGATGAGAAATTGATCAGTGACATCATTATCTTAGTTCCGTTGGTAATGAAGTCGGTGAGGAATTCCTAACTCGCTTAAAATTTATCAAGGTTGTTTAGTAAGCGTCGGGTTTGCGAAATCAAGGAAGGTTTTCACTTTGACATTCGATGGTGCAATCCCATTTGAGCCAATCGCGTTCCATTGAAAACGTTCCAAACTGTTATTTTTATATGTAATTTCAACGTAAAAATCCGGAAGACGCTAATATGATAACTGAAAATGTTACATATGTTCGTCTGCGTTCATGCACGCGAAAAACATATCTTCTAAATGTACGAAAACAAAACCGAATCTGCTTGGTAGTTGTTTTATAAATCTCGTTTTTGTCTGGACTGTTACGCTGCTACAGATTTACTTGCGGTAAATTTGTGGACTCCGATTAACGCTCCTCAAATTCGCCAATCAATTCCACTTGTGAATGCAACTTTTCATTCGGTATGAGAACGTCAAAGTCTGTTCATGATAATACATTTTCTATTAGAAGATTTCGTGCTTAATGTCTGATCATATCCATCGAAACACCGCACGTTGGTTCCATAACCTAACCGCCCCAAGGTCGATGCAATATTTGCAGCAGCCAGCTGCTATCGGTTGGGTTTGAAAACATCGTATGGAAGTAACGACATTACAATACGAAAGTATATCGCAACGATTCAAGATGTTCATCTGACCGTCATGA
This sequence comes from Paragonimus heterotremus, assembly GCA_013368495.1. Lineage (NCBI taxonomy): Eukaryota > Metazoa > Platyhelminthes > Trematoda > Plagiorchiida > Troglotrematidae > Paragonimus > Paragonimus heterotremus. The sequence goes on along the minus strand of LUCH01004213.1, from coordinate 48,985 downwards.
TTAGCTTGAAATCTTTACACTTAAATAGATAATAGGAATCGACCAACTCAGTACATTCGATATTTTAATGTGGACAGATGTGACATAAATAGTGGCACGCGACCCACCCCAAACACAGCTCACAACCAGTGGCTATTCAGGTAATCACTAGTTCATTTGACCGAACTACCTCGAAAATCACACTAAGATAGCTGCCACCAAACAGCTCACACTTGTCATTTGGACCAAGGATCAAAAGCCCAGAAAGAGTTCTTCTCTATGAGCTTACCATCCTACTTCGTTCGCCAACATTGCACTGTATGGTTTAGACTAGTGCAAATGGTCATTATCTCTGGTTGTGTAAACTGCTGTTCAGTTGCGAGAGAGCAAACCAAATGTCGAACGCGGGTCAGAGTGGATTTTCATTTTGTTAGTTCGCCGACTGCATCCAACGGCTGAAGAAGAATAAAACGAACTGATAATATGGGTAAACGCTAAAACCTAGACGAAGTGATAAGAACCGATCGAAGCCGACTAACAAGTAGTAACAGCATTGTGAACACCGCGGCCACTAGCTAACACGGGATACTGTGTGCTAAACTCGGAACATATGATGCTATTTTACAACAGTGAAACAAGCAAAAGACAACCGCCGAAAATTATTGAGCCTTATTACCCGGTTTGGCTTGTTCTAAAGTTTCACCAGCCCTATTCCGATACATCCCCTCGAAACAGACCATAACCTTGAGAAGGACCAAGCGTTTCACAGGTTATTTTAGAGCGCACAACAAATTCTTCTAAATCGTTCGAATCCATCTATGGTGTGTAGTGGTGAGTTTGTCGCTACTTGTTCACTGCAACCTGAACTATATAAAGAAAATCAATTCATACAGGCCGCTTGACCCTCACTGTGTAGTTGTAATAAAGCTAACCATACTGTGGCACTAACATACAACTACTTTGCAAATTTATACAACAGTTCTAACCCCTTTCAATTCAACCCGAACAATGCCCGTAAGCCACTCCTTCTACCTACAAATTCTCAGTCTACCTGCCACACACCTGCCAGGAACCCCACCTGATCAGTGTAGAACCGCCTCAGATTATCCGTTAACATCCCACTGGCTGCCCGCTGTCAATCGGAAAAAACGGTTCACATGCATAAGTATATACATATATAAGTATATAAAGATGTGTTCTTCGTAAGGTCTCAAGTCAAAGTTATCGTTATCAACCATTGCAGTTATAAATAATCATTATCCCACTGGCAACGATTTCAAGAAATTAGACGTTCACGTGCACTATATACAAAACATCAGTAATCGTTCGTACACTTTGAATTAGTCGATGGACATGTGGTGTTACCCAGAATGGGGATAGCGCATTCGATCTCGAGGTACATAAAAACGACGTCGCCCACTGAAGAAATAATACAACCGATATACAAAAGCAGACGCATACGGTTATCACAGTTTTGCAATTGATAGACAGTATCTGAGCACATAAACACTTTGAATGTGCGTCGGGATGCCACTTCAGAATGAGTTTGAATAGTCTGCACTTGAGAATTACGATGACTAAAGCTGTTTTAGATAGAAACAGGTGGTTTGTTGTGGTCCCATGTCTGGCTATATCTCAAACTAACACACAATCTTACATCCCATCTGAGACTGTTAATCGTGGACAGTTACGGAATAAAATGCGTTATATCGAACAACACACTGTTTGCAAAACAAACATAACTGAGTTGCAACTAACAGGAATGGGATTCCAGAGATTATGACGAGATATTAGTTAATACTCACTGATCTTACGCACAAAGGCAGTTGGAATCAAGCGACCAAATTATGGTTAGTTAAATTTCGTTGCTTGTTTAAAAAAGAACGCTGTTCAACGACAAATGTTCATCTTCAGGCTCACCATCACTTGCAATCAGGAGGTCACAAGTACACCACTCGATCTTCTGGCACAACAGTAATCGTGAAAGTCAATTATTCATCTCCGACTCGGAATTAGACAACTGCGTTGAGTATAGTACATTGACTGGGCACGTGCCAGCGCGCACATTTAAGTGATCATAAGGCGAAGAGGCAAACCTGTGCTGTACTGTGTTCGCTACTATGACGTTATTAGACAACCATATTCTATCCAATGTCGTTGAACCTCGACCCATGCAAACATGATGAATTAACAACGTCTGAATCTGCGCTACCTGAGAGAAGAACTGGACTACCTATCCTCAGTTGTCTTGTATTCTTGGCATCCTTCGCTTTCTCAATAAGCACTGTCCGGGTGAGTTTTAGTGGATCAGCTAAAACCCGATTTAGCCCAAGAGGCTGGTGCAAACGATGACTCAACCCGTGTCAGTATACCAACAACCGTAAAAAAATCCGGCATCGTCAATCTCAAAAGACCTAATCGCAACAGGTCATATCGTTGTCCCCGTCAATTCGTTCATGGTCCTATTGCATAACCGCAACCGTAGTCTGTTGGTGTTCTCCGAGGCATTGTTGATCAAGCATCATGCACCAGTCCTCTGTTGACAAAACGTGCTGATGCAATCAATTTCGTTACCGTGGCAGTGAACCCTGATTGTACCCATGTGATGTTCGTTCATTTCATTGTTTGGTCATCAAGGCCTTAACCTATGTAGCCGATTTTTTATTGTAGTCGACTGATGAAAATAAACGAAATGTTTGCATCTCGCAATGTATGTCTTTTTGCGGTTTTGATGAACCGGGTAAAGGGAACTCAAAGTTACAAATTTCTTAAACAATAACTCAATGATTCCGTGCTCGGCTTATTCTGGATGTTTTCTTCCAAATCTTGCAAACCAAAACTACTCTGGATGTGAAGCCGGTGGCCTCCAAGTCGTGCAGTATTGCTTGCGAAAAATTCACAATCTTACATTCCGTCAGTACAACTCATTTGTCAGTTTTGGGACCTGTATAACTTTGTGTGGGTCTCTTTCAAATTCGAATAGAAATTTTACAGCACACAGCAGATGGGTTCTCCGGGATAGTCACATTAGCAATAGAAGCATTTCTGATAGAAATCAGACTGATTAAACAATCTGTTTTCTCACAGTTGGATACGTACTCAACGAAGTAAATGTAGAAATACCTTCATTAACCTACTGAAACATGTGTTTTACATTTGTGATCTATTCATTCACTGAGCTGTGGACACTTACCTCAGGACACATTTGTACCACGCACAGTTTATAATAAGGAGATTAATTTTGAGGAGGACTCTTCTGGTTAATAACAGAATAAAAATGTTCATACCTATCTACAGTAGGTAATGAAGCCAGAAGCCTCTTACAGACATCTTCGAAAATCAGACACTCTTCAACTTAGCCTTCACAGGTGACCATTTGGTCAGTGAAGCAACTTATAGGAACAACTTGCTCGAAACTCACCATTTCTATAGCTCAGTAACACTCGTTTCCTTCCAATGCGAGCACTAATTTTCCTGTGTTTGACCTTAAGTTGCTACAACCTTTTTTGTGTCACTCATACTTTTAGTTCACTTACAGCTGCGACGACTTAAGTTGTTGAACAATAATGGATAGATTGACCTCTAGCGTTCAACCCACACAAGTCAGTCAACCACGCTCCACTGAGGTAGACAGTGGGCGTGATTGGACACAAAATAGAGCACGGATCTCGTTTCCGTTGCACAACACTAATAACGATTGTGACTGAATGTTTTCCGGGAAAACAGCCGTGCTAGTTAGGAAGGCGAACAGAGAGGCACTTTGCTCACTTTAATTCGTGGCCCGATGGACCATTGTGCGTAGAGCAGAGTTCAAACGTCAGTATATCCATTTTGTGGGACACACCCGACGATCAGCTTGTTCTCTCGACAGGCTTGTTAGAAAGACCGCACGATAGCCAGGCCCCTGCTACGCTGATTGGGCTGTGGTTCGTCAAAGTATCTACGTTGCTCAAATCGAAGCACCAGTTAAACACAAGGTCACTCGCAGTGGGTCTCTACTTGCCCATCACCCGAATGCATGGTTGCATTTTGCCGGCTACCGGTTGCTTCAGACCAGCTGAACTGATCGAGTTGAAGAGGTCAGTCCACCTGCAATTCGCCGTTGAGATAAGAGTCTGAATTACCTCTCATAAATTAACTGACAACCAGGCAAGACGCTGATTAATGTAGGATGCACGGCCAAACAGGTAGCGCTCACGCAAGTGTAGCAGATCTGTTTGGTGATTGGGAAGCGATCGTCTGGACCTACTACTCTATAAGGGTTATCACACCGACCGTAGCTATGCTGGCGAACAAAGACCTTCCAAATAGTGCCAGAAAACAGGACGTTCCCAAAGCTAATCTGTTTACCTACGAAGCACATTTTATCTCGTAGTCCCCCACTGAAGTCCATTGTCAGCATTATAATCGTGCACCTCCCTGTCTTTTATAACTCAACAACGCTGTATGAGCTATTACGAAGACAACAACGAATAATTTTTCATGGTGAACCTGTGGACTACATTCTGTTCGGTTTTGACCTGTATCACGGTTTGACCCCACTTTCACGGGGCCCACCTGTTTCCGTGCAGCATGCAACAACATAGTGTTCCCATTACTAGGGTAGATTAAAACTGTTGATGTATGGCAATGTTGACGGTCTTAAATAGCTTGTTTTTACTCCACAATCACCTGAAGTTTGACTTGGGTTTCTCTTGTTTTTGCTTAACCGTTGACCGGTATCCGCATCGGTTCGACACTTCGATGTTCCCTATTACCTAGGAGTTAGTTCACTGAATTCCATGATTTCCGTCCTACCTCTTCACTTACTTGTTACCAGCTGTTGCTGATTATCAGCTCATATTCGAAGTCACATACATTTCGATTAAATCGTTCGCACAATGTCGATTATTTGAATGTAGCCATAGACTTACAACTTGGCGGATGGTCCGTAACTAAAATCACTCCAGCTCAATTCTGTACAAACGAATTAACAGTCAGTATAGCATGATTAAACGCTTGAAGGCGTGTAAATAAAATATTGGTTACGTCCATTAAACGAAACACTGGATTCCGTCAATACACTCTACCAGCACATCAAGAAGACAGGTTGTACTATATGTGGATATTCCGTTATCCTATCTCATGAGTCACAGACAAGTGCTTTCGGTACGTCGGATTACCGAAAAACTATCCACTATCTGAGAAATGATAATGTCCTCTACGCTTAGCATCCAGAAATAACAGCCACAAAATAACACCGCTCTCACTGTTCTCATATACACATGACCCCTCATCTTTTGCACACAATGAATTTTACTAAGGGACAAGTACACTAATTATTTGGCTATTGTCTTGTCTTGCTGCAAACGTCGACAAAATTTTGCGCGTTTCATTTCGTAGGCAAGGTTCTCCATCCATTACTCTATAGTTCCATTCTTTATTTAAGACTCAATACTACAACAGCACACAACAGCTTTAGTCAAACTCTTCAGAGCAAACTTTCATAACATGAACAGTAGCAACCAAGTGCATTTCCTATTGGCTTATTGTTACCAACTTTAAAATAACAGGAATCGTTTGCCAATATCAAACAACTAGCTGGATAGGGCTGAATGATTTATCATTAGGTTGGGAAAAGTCATTGTGTTTGGAGCATTACCAGGTTGAGGAACGGGTTTTGATGCAACTTTGTTGAAGTAAATCTCCCCAGACCGATTTTTCAACCCCAGTGATTGTTATGAATAACATTTCTCGCAAAAGATTCACGGTTACCATTGCTAGGCATTCAGTTTTTTTATCACATTCGGGATGTCTCGTATGTTCTGGGATTTGTATTGAGTTTCCAATGGCGTTGTTTGTCATGGCCTTTTCGCCGGTGTGTTCGTTGCTGTAACATTAACCTTCCTTTCAACCGGTTTCAATATAGAGGTGAGCGATTTCGATAGGCAGGCGCATACTAAAACGAGCTGACGTCAATTACATCATCATCGTTTATCTAAACGGGCCATCTACGTAAACCGTGTTAAGTAATCTAAGGAAAATTCATTTGTACGTCTGCCATAGCTTCAAGAAGCCTACTAACTAGCATAGTATCTTGCCTAGTTGTCAAAGGAAAACTGAACGGATGGATTACGTAAGAAAAGCTTGTTCACAGTGATCATTCCGGTTTGGCCTGACGCAACCACTGACCGGCCAGGCATTCCGGTGCTACGCCAACCAAGACTGACTGTCACTGATTCTGGGCTTATCAAGCACACCTACTCTAGCGGTCTGGTTACTTCGACCAGCCGACTCCTAACTAACTCCTCGCACACGCAGCCTAACCAGATAGACAATTTGTTCATCGTGCAAACGATTGGACTGTCAGATGTATATCTTCACCATCTGGACAGACACTGACATGTGGAGTTTGATTATTTTCTGTCAACGGTTTTGGTTCTGTCTAAGATAAATTTTCAGCCATCTGCTGCCGTAGTTTAAGTTTCGTTCCGCAGATATCTAAAAGCTTGAGTATAAAGTGAACTGAGCCGGCTAACCTCTGCTACTACCTGGCACAAAATGGACAAGTGTCTGACTCACAACCCGCTGCGCCTTTGCCCGTGCACTGATTTAACCTCACCCACCCGGAGTACACGGAGCGAATTCATCACTGTTACTATTGCTTACTTTTTAATATCAGTCGTTTAAGTCAGCCTTGCTAGTTATCACTCATTTCTTCAGTCAGCACTACACTCACCTCACCCTTGTCCCGTCGAGCTGGACACGCTGATGGCCAAAGACCAAAATTTGGAGAACGGATGGAATGTGGGGAGCTGGTTGATAAGTACGATTACGCCACAGAAAGTTAAATAGAAAAACATGTGTGCATCGAATCAGAGGTATGTGAATCATCATTGGTGTAGATGTTTCCACTTTGCAAATTGCGACGTCTCATTCCATACGTGTATTGCCTGATAAGCTGAAAGGAATGTGTTAAGTTCCTTGGGACACAACATCAATACGTTAAGCTACAAAGACTATAAAGACATTTACCGTTTATAAGAGACTCAATTGCGAAAAATCTGGACCTCGGCTGGATTCGAACCAGCGACAGAAACAACAAACGTAAACGCGCAAACGCTCTTCCAGTTGAGCTACGAATCCACGCCGGAAGCTGTCGCCGGTTCGAATCCAGCTGAAGTTCAGATTTTTCGCAACTGGATCTCTTCTAAATTATAGTATCTGTCTAGCTACTTATCAGTAACACACTCATTATTAATAATGCCACAGTCTAGTGACCGGATCATTTGAAGTGATAATTCTGTGTCTGAATTACAATCCTTTGCCCTAAGCTTACGTCATCTTACAACAAATCATAGCCCTACTCAGGGAAAATTTAGGCTGTTAGCTTTATTTATTTTTGTTTTGATGTTTACCGCATTCGTAACCGACAGACAGAATGAGATTTAACAGATACGATAGTTCTGTGTGAAAATCGATTGGCTAAAGAACGAATTTTATTTAGAGAAGACCCTACACAGGAAGGAGACCGAGAAATGAGAATACTTGCGTGCGAATGAGGACAGTTTAGGTTGCGCGCAATGGTCTTTTTATATCAAGTCCAAACAGGCTCGTTGATGTTAACCTGTTATCAGCATTTTCAACATCAATTTGTCAAATAAACTCTTCTGAAGCCCATGCACTGAGTGTCGAAAACCAGCCTGTCGATTACATTTTTCAAGTTGTGTATAAAACGTTGTTCCACACGTAAAACGATTAACATCTGTCGTCGTAAACAATCCGTCTCCTTTACTGGACGACATTTTTGTCGTTTTCGAAAGCACACGCTAACTGTCAGACCTCTCCAGTTGGTTAACGACGAGTCTAAAGCAATTCGAAGGTCTGATAGCAATAGTGGTCAGTATAGACTTGTTTCATGAGTGATGTGAGGCAGGTTACAAAATTACGTACTTGTACTGATGAAATACTTTCTCGCTCAGACGAAACTGAAGCATTTTCGTTGCCAATCGACGTTCGCGTATCGAACGCTTAGGTAATCTCTGAAGATTATCTGCTGTTCCTCCGGTCACCACTTCCTTTGCGTCCACGTGTGTGACCACTTTAAATTCTTCCGACTCGACCTAATCACATCATGTTCTCCATGCTGGCAGGCAAATACTTGTGTTTATCGATGGGTCCCAAGAAGTAGATTTAACTACGGGAAAGCTCAATTAATCGACGTCGATGGCTACTCTCTTTTTCTGACTGTTCTGCGCCGCCCATGCAGCGATGATTATTTTTTGTCTAGAACTCTAATCCACTGAAGGGTACCTAGCTCACAGAGGTCCGGTGACGTTTTTATCGCCTTTTTCGCCCAGTCTTCTGTCCCAGTGATAAAGCTTCTAGCAAACTAAAGACGGCGATTAAAACTTCTCTCGACTATTAGAAGCACACAGCAGGACGTATGCAAAATGGTCATTAAAAACTTACGGGTACCACGGATAAGTTAAGTGATCTGCGTGCGGTAGGCTCAAGTTAGTTTTTCTGCACTAAATTTTAATCTCATTACGAAAGCGTGCTTCGATAAATCTGTGTTCGCAGATTGTCTCTTATCTGTTCTTTGAAGTCATTTCTGTTTCTGTGTGAAAATTTAAAAACCTACAACTAGAACCAGTCCTGTTGCTGAAACTCTGACACACGAAGGCTATGATTTGGTTGAACCTAAGGAGCAACAACAATACACCTGGGACTTTTAGCTTTTGTAATACTTGCCAGTCAACTGTGTTTTGTGAAGTTCATCAGACAGACCATACCGAGCATTCACCTAAGCCTTGCCCGTAAATGAGTGGATGTGTGGCATGATTCGATTTCAGCTAGGCATTAGGGTGACCGTCAGACCGTTTTGAGAGCGTCAGTACATTAGGCCTAGCCTAGGTTGACTCTATGGCAATGCTGTTGACAGTGGCTGCTAATATGTACCGTGGTTGACCAGTTCTCATCCCAACACACGTGTTTTGATCGGGATCATTCATGCCTGGTCTTTACTTTTAATGAGTCCGTCCCGCTTCAGTTCCATCCAAGTTCATCGAGCTGAAACACCTAGTACTGAATTTGTATGAAAGAGGACAGAAATGACGAAAGATGTGTATTTCTGAAAATGTGCGCACGTAAGGTGAACCAATGGAAACGAACAAGTAAGAGTGTAAAATTCTTCAGTGTAACAGCATCTGTCTGTCTGCTTCCATCTCACACACACAAAACCTGACGTCTGCATTCAGCATTCAGGTGTTTGCCGGTTCACTCGGAACACCGTCTGACATTATATTTGAACGGAACATTTGATTGACGGACAGACCAGACCATCCGAAATACCTCGGGGTACCCAGAATCAGACGGAATTGTAGAGCCTTTTACCCTTTTGCTCTCTTGTTACACCGTGTTCTTCATACCTGTTACGTTCATTGTACATGTTAACTACTTGTCTATTGTTTGAATGAATACACACTTCGTCCTCGCGCGCCTGGGTTTCTGCTCTCACGTGGTTGTTGTTACCGGTAGTTTGTTATGGTAACAGTCGATTTTAGCACGCTGGAGAAATTGAATTCGTTGGGGTTACTCTGTTATTGAAGAGCAGCGTTCTTCTAACTTACAGGGGACGTAGTATGGTGGCATTTGTTGTAGACAGTTACTGTAGATTGTCTGGTAACGTTGTCGATTCATTTCTTGGTTCCACTAAAATATCTGACTGATTATGAGTCCAAGGTTAAAAAATGATAATATAAGGAGTTTGGCAGCTTTGCGCTGAAATGTTCTAGTTTTATACCGGTTAACACAATAAAACCTAGAAGAGTTACTGACGTTTAAGCAACTGACGATCGTACTACGTTACTCCCACTTCATCTCCGATCAAATGCTTTTACACTTGTAAGGATTGTAAGATTTCTAGCAAGCAGATGCAACCCTTGTCTGCACCACGTCAGCCATCTCTCATTACCGCTTGAAACTTTCGAGAATTTCGGTGGATATTCAGGGGGTTATTCTTACTGACCAGTGGTCACGCGCCAAAATTTTACCCAAATTCAAAATAATCGATCGCCGAATATCACATTATGTGCGCTCTCCAGTCATACCCGGATGCATGAAACGCTAGGTCTGGATAATGGAAACAGAAGAAAAAGTACAACCCAAATATATTAAACCGTACGCCTATATGGAAGATGTCTTATGCCATGCGTGTGCGGACGGCAACATGGGGCTCGCCGCGCGAATAATGCATGAGAGAATCGGGCCGAATTGTAGAGATGCCGTCGGCAAAACACCCCTTCACTACGCCGCCTTAAACGGGCATTTTGAAATCATTCGTCTACTTCTGTGTAATCGGGCCATTGTGGACGTAGCGGACGCGAACAATGTAACTCCCTTGCATTTAGCTGCACGTAACGACCATTTGCGATGTGCCCAACTGCTCTGTATGGCTGGCGCTGACTTCACTCGCGTTTGCGCCTCTGGTTGTACCCCACGTGATCTAGCCCCGTTTGATTCCCCCACATGCTATTTTCTTGAACGGTGCGAGTTAGGTGAAAAGCCAAAACCCAAGGTTGTGTTTGCCAGGCCTTCAAAATTGACGCTGCCACCTCACGTGGTTCCACGGAAAACGGGAGCGGATAAAAACGGAATTAAGGTTAAAGAGGACAGACTTAGAGGAAAAAAATAACCCATGAAATAATCTGATCAGCAAATTTTCCTAAAGAATTCAGTCGTACACTTTTGGGGCGTAATTTGGAAGTACATTGAGTCTTTAGTGGCTTGGTATGTGATATTCTTTATTGTTGGAGATATCGATAACCACGGAGTGATCTGTGGGTAAACTATGAACAGGTGCGTCCAGTTTGCCAATGCCAGAATATTCAAGTGCGGCGTTATCGAAGGCAAATGTGTGGTTATTTTCCTGATCCTCGTCGTTTAAAACCGAATTTTTCTGTCTTGGCCTGGGCAAAATTTCTTTCTTTGGACGGTTCGATTGCCTACAATTAAAGATTGAAACAAAATCAAACAAATTACTGCACTGAACCGAATTCTGAACGCGTAATCCCATGAAACATTAGATTACCGTGCAGAACAACAGCACGCTTATACTATACCCAATTTAGTCAGTGTTTGTTAATGGCTGAGGTGTTTAGTGAATTTAAGCTATCAGAATCTGTCTCTCATAAACAGCGTAAGATTAAGAAAAACTTGTGGTTGACCTATAACCCGGTAGAATGGCGTGAACTATGAACTACGCGATTATTCATTGGCATACCAACCGATTATGACTGCTTCTTTTCGTCTGAACTATTTAGGAGATAGCAGGCTGAATTATGAAGTAGCGACCATTTAGTGATTATGATTGATGAAGGTACACTAGTGATAGTTGCAGGTGTTTAGCTGATCTACAACACAGTGAGGATCTCAATTAAGGAAGTGATAAGGAGTAAGAGGTGGGCTAAATTCATGGAACTTCTGTCTGAACAAAGTGCAATAAAGCAAACGAATTTTGACCGCAGATGATAAGAAACCTACTGCATAGCTTTCTTACGATTTGTTTTGCAACCTTTCAACACCTTTTTACTTCACGAACAGCGTTATGTGCCACAGACGAGTAGCTAACCAAGATTCCTCTATTCTCACCAGCATCAACATCTTCGTCGTAATCATTGACAACAAGACACCAGCGATACTTACTCATAGCGTAATGTTATATAGGTGATCAACTGAAATTTCGCATGAAACAGAATTATCTATAAATGAATAAATAATGGCAAAACATATACGTTATGCAAATGGAGGATCCGACCTACAAAATTCAGACGGTCGATGCTATCATCGATATCAACAATTACATCATAAGCACCACCTTTGTCATCGACAACAATGTGTCAGATAGAGCTGAGTAATTAACCTTAGCTTAAACCTAGTAACGAAGATAATTGAAGGAAGTGATTTCATAAAATTGCCATATCAAAGCTGAGTTAGGCAACATCAACTTGCAAACAGTTACGCGAGTTACCAAGATATCTATACGGGTAGTATTCCACGATAACTTACTAATGACCCCCTATATTTAATCTAACTAGCCACAATCGTGTAAGCAAATAAGCATGCTCACAAAATGACTACACAGAAAAATGGTTCTTTGTTGATTGTGCCCGCATCATTGAGACAACAGGTGTGTACCTTACCGTGCTATTTTACCAACGATCGATTCAAGAGTATAAACTTGGATGCTGACATCACCCGAGGTGATTCACCTATGGGGCTGTCATACAGAAACCCGTCATCCTAAAATGGTATCAATCAGCACAGGATATATGGTCGTTCATTTGGTTGTCAGTGAATGGATAATCCGAACGATGTATCTAACTGCCTGGCATGCTACGAGACATCTACCAATGAAATTGGCTGTAAAAGAATGGCTTACAAAGAGAGACCATAACATTCATTAAACGTTCACCTTGTAATGTTTGCGCAACAGCTGATCACAAATATCTTCCTTTTTTGTTTGATTATGACCCATCATTTAGTCGGAAGCCAATTACTTAGAAAGATCAAAAATCTTCAGAATACTTTTTTTATAGAATTATTTAGTTTGCATTTTATATTAAGCGCCGGTTGCAACGCATCTGTCCGTCACCAACTCCCGGCAAACAATTCGAACTTACACGTAAAAACGATCAGAATTAGGGTTATGTAAAACGCAGCTGACCAAAAGGGATGTGTGGCCAGAAATCGTAGCAAGACAACCACAATTTTCAACAGGACAACACTGGTAAAACCTGAATTGAAAGTGAACATAAACAGTAAACCCAGAAAATCCGAAGGGTTTGATGAACACAAAGCTGACTTAAGCTACCTTCGTCAAAACGTCGACCGAATGTCACGTGCTCACATCAGATGATCAATAGCATGGTGTTTTACGTTAATGCCACGCGATACTCAAATATTTGTAAACAGGTTATCACGTTTTGAGACACAAACATGTCAAACTAACATAATGGTGTGATCTTAATTTCTTTCTATTTATTCCTAGCATTATTGCTACATATAAGTTGTCTTCAATTCTAGTATAGTAAATTAAAACCTTGATGTACATTTCAGTCTGCTTGTTACTTAACCATCATTATTACTCTATTAAATCGAATGTTGAATTGGTCCTCTTGCTAGCCTTCCTATAACTGAGTCTCATTTATTCATCCTTCACGAACAGTGTAACTCTGACGGTAACACTACAAATAACCATGTAAATCTTGGAACCCTCTTTAGAAAATACATCTGTCCACATCGGAAGGGTTTAGACCCGTGTTCACAGTACTCTGTTTTAAACTAGCACGAAGAACAATATTATGGTTACTGTCATGTTCTCTCCATAGAGTTATTTTACTGCTACTATGGACGAATTCAGAAATGCGGCAGATTTTCAAATTTATCTAGTGTTTATTCGAACTTCAAAAGCCATTTCTATAAAACTTCCTCAAAAGTGTTGTGCAGCAGTCTGATAAATAATGTACTTAACTGAATTACAGATCAAACCATACGATTCTGTTAACGATGTTGGTTTAGCAAATAGTAGAATATTGTGTACCAAAGTCTTCTCACCACATACTGCGCAGATGAGTTATCAATAGATCTCCAATAGATCTCTCAAAAAAATTATTTCTGTGTTTATTTGCCAGCCATAATGAATGTGAAGAGAGCAGCGTTGAAGAAGGTGGGCAACAGACAAAATTTTCTTTTCGCTGTGAACACTTAACAGCACATTGTACAGGAAAATCTACCTGCGTAAAAATCTTTGTTCTTTAATTTGCAACCCCTATCACTTCGAAAACAATGAGATCTACGTATCGTTTCGTATCCAATATACTAGTGTCATGGCAACGTTATTGTGTTTACTGTATAAAGTGCTTTCGAGGTTACCAAATTTCACGTGACCATCATGAATTGTAAGAAAAATCGATTTTTTTCACTAAGCAGGCAAATAGAAGACTGTTAAGTTTAACCTCATCAATTGTGCCAATGTTGCGACTTTTTAGTTCTGACAGATACTCAGGAAGGTGATTGCGGCTTCCTTATCCAGATAAAATTCCCAGTCAGTCCTTTTAGGAAAAACTTGCTTGTTATTTATGTCACAGTTCTCTAGTTGTATACACCCGTGCTACGACCAAAATTTAGATTCCTGTTCACAGTCTCACTATGCAACCTCGATAATTACCGTTCTGCTGGCACTGTATAGGGTATGATCGAAATGTCACATCTAGATTGTCATTCACTTTGACTTGTGCGTGATGCTCAGGTTGCCCGATTTTTCCCATAAGATGCATAGTAAACTTTTTGTTAACTCTAATCGATGTGGCATTTCGATCATGGCTATGATAGCAGCAATGGCGCATTGATCAACATAAGCTTCTCGTAAGGGTGTAAACTGTAATTTTATTTCTGTACTGTGAAAAGGATATATACAACCAACAGAAGGTAATGTAAACCAAACAATAGTCTAGTGCTTCTTTTGAAATGGAACGCATGACAAGTTTGTCTCAATGTTCAAACACTAATGGTACACAACTTAAAGAAGTTTAATGATCATATATTTTGCTTGTCTATAGTCCATATTCCGCTGTCTATATAATCAACGTGTTCAACTTGTTATCAGTAATCTCATTTTAAATGGTCTTATCAAAAGATTTTACTCATTTGGTCAAATTTACAACTTTAAATTAAGAGTATAAACTGCATTTGATGTTAGTTTTGTGTGACTTATGTCATGAAAATTTAAATAAAACGTGTAATGCATCTGTTAACGGAGAAGTTTCTGTTCGATCCGAAAAATATGCTCCCACGTAGATTGATGGTGCAACAATGGGCACATGACCAGGCGTAACACCAGCGAGTGATTATTCTTAAAAATTTTTGAACACAAACCACCTGATTGTATTGGTTGTTCCCTGATTCCTAAACTCTGCGCAGATGGCATCTTGCCATCCACCCACTGTGATTTCACTTACTTTTCGGACCGTTTTAATTCTTATCGCCGAACTCTCTCTGTTAACGATGAACTCTCAGCCATAATTTCCACTCTACAAACCGGTGTTCTGGTGTTTAGAAATCAGCTAACTAACCTACGATCTGACTGAACAACCAGTTGTAGGTGTGGAGTTTTTCAGACAATGATGTCACCTGCAGAGGCGAAAAACGAACCAAAAGAGCCTATAAAAAGAGGAGACCAATATGAAGTATTCAGAAGCGATGAGGGTTGCGTAACAACCCGGAAGTACTTCTGGAAGTGACAACAGACAAGCGTAGCCTTTGATGTCAGAAGCTTCTTTTTACAAGTAGTAGAATTCCGCAATAAATTTTATCTTGTCTGTAAACTGCATCCTGAATTTCATACATGATTATAGGTCACGTTTCAATTTATGATTGTTCCAAGTGTTTGTTACTGTTGTCAACATAAAAGCTACAGTTGCAAGTCAACAGTTCCATTTTGAAGAGTTTGACACAATTGTTCCCCCAGCTAAATTCCTTATGTCTATATTGCGAATACCAAATGACCCGGTACACCTCTTGGCAGGGAGAATCTCACGAATGCGAACCACTTTGGCCCTTTTTTCCCGTTCATTGTACGGAAACCATCATAGTTTAACAGCTGCTTGAAAATAAGACAATCCAATCAGTTTGCTTGCTAGGGCTGCGACAGTGTTAACCAGTCAGCCAGTTCTGACAAAATGAGAAAACAAAATGTGACAAACATGTACTCTGTACTCACCTGAATGAATTCGAGAAGGCGGTCCATTTTTGTTTGAAAGACAAATCTTTTCCAGCCTTGACATGGCCTGAATCTAACTGAACACTGGGTTCCGTTGTTACACAAGATATGTCAGCGAATCTTCTGTACCCACCGTTCTTTACTGGCTGGTCAGGATAGAGATCTTGAGTACATTTTGACGAGGCGCCTTCCTGTAAATGCTTCAAAATGGTAGCCTGTTTTGTTTCTTTCTCTCTTCGAACATTCGGTGTTGGCGCTCGTTTTGATGCTGGTGATGACGGACAGGGGGTGGAAGAGGATCTAGTAAGCTGCAAACTTGTATGACTATATTGATTACCCTCTTGCTGAAAATTTAAGAGAGCACTTTCCGGTTCTGTTGTCGGGTGACTGCTCGATCCTGGACTGCAGCTGTTCGCCTCACTTTTGATCGCGTGTACATCAACACCACGTTCATTTTCTAGTAATTTGTGTTGTTTGCGGCCCCAACTGGTTCTGTAGAATTGTTTTCGAAGCCTTAACATTGTTTCGCTCATCCTCACTCTGACAGTACGCTTGTACAATCGCAACCGACATTTAGCCTAAACACAGGTCTATCCACTGACCAGCATGCACGTAATTTGCAAGCTATTTGGTTCACAATTCGGTGGATGCGTAACTATAACACGCAAGTTCACTGGTGGTCCATTAGCCTATTGTTCATTATTATTGTAAGCATTTAAAACTGTTCCAAATGACACGTGATACACACGACCTAAAGCTGGACCAATGACAATTAACTTGGGCCTCCAAGTCGTCGTTTCAGCTTCGTGATTGATCATATAGGTAAACAATTGTTATGCACAGAAATCGATTTCTTTTAAGGCTGGAGAAGTATCACAAGGAATTAGTATTAACAGAGCAAACTATTTAAAGTGACAATATAAAATATAGTGGAAGTCTTCTGAAATGCCATTAACAATACCGTGCTCATGAAGGCGTATTCATTTGCTATTTAGCTTGCCTCAGTCATTTACGTTAGCATGATAACTTAATTTCTATGATGGATTCATGCATACCTACGGGAAGTAGTAAGATCTATGTTTGTCATTTTCTGACTACTTGCTGATCGAATAATTGTTTTCGTCTGTCCGTAAAGAAGACGTCCTTGGGTATGAGGGAATCGCAGGCGTAAAATCGGTCAAAATCCAACATTCAGACGTACGGAGGCGTGATACAGGCAGCTCCCACAACACAACTGCAGTCAGGAAACCATACAGATCAATACATGTCTGCTGACCTATGGAGTGCGTTAGGGAGGTAACAAAACATGGCAGTACCGGTTAGGTCCCTCGTTTGGACAGATCAGAAGAGGTTTTAAAAGGTTTTGAGTTTGCAACTCAGTTATCTGTTACCACCAGAGTTAAGCTGTGCGCTTTGGGTGGACAGAACATAAACGAGAAAGTCTGCCTACACAATAAGCTGCCTTTCGTGACTCAAGCTTGTTCCTGGTTGTAACTGGAAACGCACACGCCAAAATCGTTAGCTGCTAATAACCTGGTGACTAAACGGAACTCTACTAGTCCACAATATTTTTTTGCTTTGTTGGATAAACAAATAAGTGGAACCTGGTCCCTCATAGTATCTAAAAGAACAGCAGTTTTATGACAGTTACTAAGAGGTACCCACCTTGGTCGGGTAGCACAATAACGCTCAAGTTCTTTTGTTAGCGTTACTTTTCACATTGTAAAGAAGTAATCATATATAAAGCGACACAAAACCCAATATCCCTGTTGGTAGCCTCTTGTCAACCAGGAACCTCGAAGGAAATTTATAGAGGCGTGCGCAGATCTCAGTGTAGAGCCAGGTTGGCTGCACAAAAACCAAAATGATGGCGAACAATTCGAGAATGTTGACAGAACCGGTCATAAGATTACAACCAATGTCTCAACAGATTACTGGGTCAACAGACGGTTTCCGAATTCTGCTTGTACCAGTAAATGAATGATAGTTAAGGCATTCCAATGCCATCACAACCTCGCATCATCATCGAGTTCCAAATACATACATACATCTTTGTGCCACTGCTGCTACCTAAATGGTTACCGAAGTAAGTTTAAACTACACCTCATGTAGTTTCTCTTACTGTCGCCTATACACCCATATAGTTTGACCTTCCTCACTAAACATCCATGGGAAAGAAGCAAGGTAATACAACACGAAACTTACATCTCCGGTTGTTTGATCACTCCGTGATCATTAACAACCGGAAAATGTTGCATAATTTGTTCACACCTTCTTACAGTGGATGGACACAAACTACCTTAAGTTATCAGTGGTTACTCATCTGACTCACAAGCAATGTTCTTAGGAATGGTGGTACGATGTACGTGCAACAGTTCGTCCTATAGAAAAACCACATTTCACTGCAGTGAGCCACAGAAAAGAATCAGTTATGCAAACACGTGGAGTAGCTTCACCTCAAAATTTTCCATTTATTGGTATACTGTGATTCGCAATAAGGGTAGAATTGACGTGTACTTAGATCATATGGTGAATTTACTTAGAGAAATGATACATAACTAGTAAAAAACGTTAAACTGCAACAAACTCGCCAATGAACTCGTGGAAAGTTTAACTGCAAAGAGAAAGACTACACGATACAATAACAATTCGATCGCTTAGTTAAAAATGAAAAACAAAAACGTGGAGCTATTAGGTTTTTAAGAATCCTTCCAAAATGTCAATGTATAACATCATTTGGAAGGCAACCGGATGTGTACTATGACTGGCGAACCTGCAAATCCGACATTATCATTCACTCCAGCTTAGATCTAATTAACTGTCTATCTAATCGCTGTTCTCTCTAATTATTCGGAAGTGGCGAATCTGTCTTGCGGTCAAGGTGGAGTGGGAGTGGCATTGAGTTTTTAGGCAGGGCAGTGGTTGAAAGATTGGATACCAGTGAACAGGTGCTCGTTCGGTGCTAGACTCAGTGTATCCATTAAAATTTGCCAATGGAAAACAGAAAAGCTTTGTGCAACCATTGCATCACAGCACGCTCCAACGAGCTATTGTGCAGATGCTGTCAAGACGGTGTTCTGCAGCATCTTCTCTGACCTTCTGAAGTAGGTTAAGTACTCTGGAATCTTCATACTAGTGGAGGCCAAGAATGCTCAAAATGATCGTCTTTCTTTAGATGAAAAGTGGCTGGGTGGTAGGCTTGGTGTCTAGAAAAAAAGCACTGACAGTGGTGAACAACTCGGTGCCTATTACTATTTACATGTCTCGAGTATCGCAACTTACTGTGAAAGGAAACATTGTGTCACATGAACACTGTCCTGTACATTTCAGCCATGGACAGAAATCATTCATTTAGTAGCCAGTTACAGGTGGTACCATATTGATAGAGATTGTCGTGACATTTGGAATAACCATCTGGACTCGGATCAAGCCGATACACATACCCGTTTTTTTGTGTTATATCCTTAAAGATCACACACTAGCGAATACACAGTAATTACCTGGAATCTGAGTGAAGGGAATATGAAGAACGTCTTCCAAGGGGCACTACTTAAACGTCCTGTTCAGTTCAATCCAAGTTAACGAACCCGACAAGCAATGAGAACAATTGACAGCAGCCATCGAAGCTTGATGTGATCAGATATTTTGCTAGGCAGCTGCGCAATTGCGAAAGAACTTAATTTCGGTCACGTGGACAAACCTTAGTAGCAAGCGTCGCCCGATTCCATCCGACTCTGAGTATGTTAACGGTCGTGCAGAACTTCGTCGCAAGCTGACTAAAAGCTTGTGCAAAGGTCGTGATCACCACTTGGTCAAATAGTCGAAACAGGTGAAGTGAATCGTAACACTTGGGAATAGTGCAGTGTCATTTTTCCCGATTAGTGGTTGTACCGGCCGTCTAGTCAGTGTAGGTGAGGCAAACTGTGAAAGAGACGGTTCACTTACCACTAACTAGTAGCGCTAATTTAACTGATAGACTGAACATTTTGAGAAACAAATGAGCTGGCCTCAACCGAATCGTATGGACAATATGGTCCGAACAGTCAGTTAGTAAGTTCCAGACAGCTCTTCGTTGGAAACAGAAGTGGCCCTGAAAATTACATTATGTAAACACAACAAGGTGCCTGTGTCAGCTCTTCTCTCTCTTCCCCTTTTCAAGGATGATAGTGTGGTTGGTATCGGAGCTGATGAAACACCTCCAAACGGTTTGGAAAACAGGGTAGACACATGGCAATTATTAACAGTAATTCCTGTTATTAAAAAAGGGGATCTGACGTCCGTGTGACAACCAGCGAGGTATCGGTCTATTACCTATCTCGTATTACGTAGTTTCACTAAACTTAGGATACGTGAAGAACAGGCAGGGTTCCGATCGGATTGAGTGTGCACTAATAACATTTCTACTCAAAGACGGGTATTGCAGTAAGGGAATCCTCACATGCAAACAACTGTTTGGTCATTATGGACTTGAAGGCTGTCTTCACCTAGGTTGTTCGTAATGTTTTATGGAACTGTGTCTTCTGTAGAAAAGTTCCACAGAAATAGGTGGATCTATTACGGTCATTGTGCAATCACTTTACAAGCATGATAAGAGTTTATGGACACCCGTGCCTAGTGTGTCACTCCTTATGTAATGTCTTTATGGTGTGTCCGCTCTCTCTATTCCCGTTAAATTTTGTCATGAACAACATTTTGAAAGGTGCGCCTCAAGGATTCAATGAGCTTAATGATAATTTTCTCCCTGGCTCCAAGTTGATGGACGTGGCATACGCGGACGACGCGGTCTTGTCTAACCCCTCTGCCCAAAACACGCATATCGCACTCAATAAAGTTACCGGCGGAGTTGTTTATTATGGCTAGCTAAATATGCAGCGATTCAAATGCTGTATCACCAGCGTGAGGAAGATGCTGCGTTTGCGGTTTTTTTTCTGGAAATTGGAGAACTGCCACAAAATGAACCGCGGCCTCCCGGAAGATTCCAACGAATACTGGTCCGAGCTACTATCGGCTCATCCGCATGATGACGAGAAACCGTCTGGCACGATTCTGCCTACGGACTGATCTCCGGTCGCTCCGGTCATTGAAGAAGTGTCACGCACCTTGAAGAACATAGAAAACACCGCTGCAGGTTCGGCGAAATTGTTGCCCGAACATCTGAAGTGCATGATAGCTGATGCCTTGGCAGGATACTTCAACCTTTTCCTGTTCACCCAAAGTTGTTCAATCCACTTGTGTCGTTCTCGCATCACGTTTGTACCCACAGTGAACAATCCTTCATCTCCCACCGACCTCAGACCTATCGCCGTATCTTCAGCGTTGATAAGCTGTTTCCACAAGATATTGGCCGATCGTCGGAATACGCGCTTGCAACTGCCCACTCTCCGGTTTCCATTTCTATATCGTGATGGTTGCCTCGAGGCGACCTCACTGCTTCATGCGATGCTTCGGGACTCATGTACCACGTCTTCAAGTCTGTGTGCGGCTTTTATTGACGTGTCCAAAGCGTTCGATTTATTTCATGGGATTCGATTATCAGATCGGCTTGAGCTTTCGGTGCACCTCCACCTCTAACGCATTACATTGTCGACTCATACCAGAATGCTTCCGCCACGTCCAATTGCTCCGTTCTCCGATTCCAGCGTGGTGTTCGCCAGGATGACCAACTGTCTCCGCTTCTATACATCATGGCAATGGGTGAGGTGTTGGCATTATCCCGACCGGAGCTTGGCTATCAGTTCCACGACACGCTGGTTAGCGGTTTCGCCTACGCCGACGATCTGATCCTTCTACCTGAGAATCCTACGCGTCTCTCCGAGAAGCTTGCAGCCGCCGCTAGTGCCCTGGAGCTATCCATATTGAGGATCAACGCGCACAAGACTAAGCTTACGGTAATCCGTGGTGACTATAAACACAACGCAACCGCCACCTCTGAAGAGTCTGTTCAATTTGGCCCGGACATTATCCACTCACTAAGCGCCTCTGACACCGTGATCTGACTAGATGTCTCGTTCACCTAGGGAGGCAAAGCATTCACTAAGCACCATCTGCAACTTCGTACGATGTTGGAAGAAGCCATCAAAACGCCCTTGAAGCCACACCAACGTCTTGAACTCCATAGACATGTGATCCCGAAGATTAATCACTTAGTAGAGTTTAACAGAGTCCATCATAACACGCTCAAGACTATGGACTGTACGATTTGCCAGTATGTTCCACAGTAGCTCCGCCTTCCTAAACATACACCAATCAGTTACATCCACACACCCAATTTGTTTGGGTGGTTTGGGCATCCCCAGTTTGTCCGTCACCATTCCCATTTCGCGCAAATCCCGAGTGGAGTGACTGCTCTCCAGTCAATGTCCAGTTCTGTGGAAGACGGTCAGAGATAATCCGTTTGGCTCTATCCTGAGAGAAGTGAACGTCCCAGTAGGCATTCAGGGTGTAGTGGTGACAAACAAGGAGGAAGCCCCCACGACGTGGATGAATAAACTCTTGATGGCCGTGGTCTGCAGGAAGTGTCACAATCTCCACTCTCCAATCGTTGGCTGTTTAACCCAGATCGCATCTTCCCCAGAATCTTCATTCGTGCCATCCAGCTCCGATGTAATCTGTTGCGGACTAAAGTTCGAAATTCACGAAGTGGCCAAAATGACCACTCAGTTCTCTGCCGTGGCAACTGCGGACAACCAGAAAGCCTCGGTTATAGTCTACAACCATGCTGGATCACCCATGACGTGCGTTGTGCTCGACAAAACCGTCTGGCCAAAGACCTGACGCAACACCTAAATAACCTGGGCTATACAACCTTCGAAGAGTTGCCACTACCAACGACGAGCTCGTTCATCAAACCCGATGTGATCGTGGTTCGTGACGGCGCTGTTTTGGTGCTTGACGTCAGTATAGTGGTTGATTACTGAAGCCAACCCGCTTAGACGGACAACGTCGCGAAGTACAGTACCGACTCTCATACTGCCGCCATTCAGCCGGTCCTCCATACTTCGGGCTGTGATGTGAACTCCATCTCCCATTCTCCTGTCATCATTTCTCTTCGTGGTAGTATAGTTCCCTTTTCATGTGGCGCTGTTCTTCGACTGAAACTGCCTCTCTTCGCAGTCACGGATTTATGTCTTCTGACTGTTCTAGGTTCCCTAAAAACTACGATACATTTGTGCGGGGAACCTGGCGTTAACTGTTGCCACCTCTCTGACAGCTGTCTAACTATGAAGGACATTTTTCTGTCCCGATACGTGAGCCTTGACTGTAATAACATCCCTGTGCCCTGAAGAGGTTTTGATGTTGTAAGACTGACCGTTTACCCTATTTTTTTATTACTTCTCCGTACATTTTTTCCTGCGCTTAAACCCGTTTGCTACATACTGCTCAATTAACTTCTCATCTGATGGCTGAACCACTAACGCTTGCTACTCTTGCGAGAGGACTCGTCAACTGTTCAGTGTTGTTAAATATGCGGCGTCTCATAGTTGACAGACAGCTTGTATTCACATTCACCTTTTCACATGTCTGTTGCTTAATTTTGGTGTAACCGTTTGTCCTTCCATTGAACGAAGATGTGTATGTTGGTCTTCAAGATAAACGATATATGGAATGCGCTCTGCTCCTTCAAATTCTGAAGTGCCACTTGAAGACTGGGGTAATCCCACTTTCAAACCCCTTATTGCAGGCAATTCGTTTGAGACTGTGGACAGTTATGTAGCGCTATCTCCTTGGCTTGTAGTAAGCTTGATGTGATATCAACGGCGATGACAGAAGCATATGCTATCCTTGCCACACTGTCTCCCGTTGCACCGAAAAGACAGTGTCATTTAAAGGAAGAGTATATTATGCGTGTTCCTCTTGTTTTGCTCCATGGTTCAGAAAAGTGGCCTATCACAATCATGTCAATAACCTTGCTATGTTTGACCATCTTTGTCTCCGCCAATTATCCCACATCAAGTGAACTGATCGCGTGAGTAATACGGCCTTTCCCTGGAGTGTATTCTCAAACGCTCGGGCTGCGCAGCCACTTGGTCGACTAACCACGTTGCACAGCCCGTCGTGTTTGAGTCACATACCCTGCATACCACTTAAGAGTTTACCGCTCCGGGGGAGGGGACACACACAAAGATCACTAACAGGTGGGTAAAACCACGTGGGGACCAAGCAACTACACGGTCACAAAACATGAAAATCCCGAACGTTCCGCTGCGTAGATTGGATAGGCCTCGATTGCCTGGTTGGGGCTTCCTGTTACCTTAAACCTCTGGTTAGAAATGGCCTCCGCAGTCAACAGCATGCTCCCGTTTATTCCGTTTACCAATGACTTATTGGTCATTACCTTCTTGGTAATCTACTCTGCTTCCAGGCTGTTCTAAATCATTTTCGCGATGAGCAGTGGCCAGTCCGCATGGCCTTCTGGCCAGGCTCATGATCGTTATAAGTGGACAAACGAATGAATATTCGAGGTGGAAATCATATTTACTACGGATAGACAACTGAATACATCACTGTTTACTAGCAAATTAAGAACATTTGCACCAAATTAACTGAAAGGTCGAAATTGTCTTTCCACTTCCAAGGCTTCATTTAATTATAGGTTCACGATTCGGGGATCAACTAGTAAAATGAGCTTCAAATATCTGTAAAATAAACCTGCTCAAAAGTTGAACGTGGCACATAACTTTTGCAAAAATCTTATTCAGGTGGGTACGTTGTAAAGAAAGTCGAGGTAAATCGACAGGAAAACTGTTTCAGCCTTACAAGGTGTTCTGGCAGTAAAAAGGCACAGAATTGTATCACATTTTCTCATTCTAATATTCATTCATAATGCTCTTTATCTGAAGATCCGGCTACTGTGCATCTGACAGAATCATACGGCAGACTAGAATTTGACAACCCCTGGTTTTGTCGATGAAACCTCCTGCTCGCCCGCACGAACGACTGCTGTTTCGAACGCACGCCAGTCTATTTTTATCTGGTGAACCCAAATAAGGATAAAAGCTAACTGTGGAGTATTTACTTGATATTTTGTAAAAACAATAATTAATGTTCACTCAACATATCAGCGAGATATGCACCTTCAGTCTTGCATAACCACAACTGCCGTGACCAGTTTATTCAGATATTTTGTTTGACACGTAATATCATCACCAAACAAAATAATTGTCACCTCACTTTCTTAGCTAGTAATAAAATAAAAATTGGAATAAAGAAGACAGTAGGCTGATATTGCACGATTTATGTCGGGACAAATTTCGCTGCATCTTTACGA